>JAIUND010000578.1:0-63315 GCA_034699125.1 Gisinianus flammeolus
TGTGTGTGTGTGTGTGTGTGTGTGTGGATTTCCTACACACAAAAGAGGGGTCTGGTTTTTTCCTTCAGGTTTTTTGGTTTATATATTTTATATCGTATTAGTATGTACTGTAAATGTCAGACATGTACATTTTGCATGCATGCATTGGATGCAGTAGAGCAACAACTCTGCGCTCACTTGAAATAAATATGATTCCCTCCATTTTCCATTCATATTCTTCGTATACATGTGTAATGTGAAATGTGTGTGAGTAAAGCTGTTTTACAAACACACAGATACACTTTATGCAATTCAGTTGGGTTTTGCTCGAGACAGAAAGAAAGAGAGAGAGAGACAGAGAAGGAGAGTTTCAACTGTGGACAACCAAAAACCAGCCTCAACTCTGGAATGGAATGAAATGAAATGGGAAATTGGGAAGTATTAGACAAACGTGAAATGGATTTGACTGTGTGTATCTGCATTTGTATCTGCTGACGAGAGTATTCGTGTCGTATGTAGGGAAATGGGGAACTACATATATGTAATGTAATGTAATGTGTAATGTGTGTAAATATGTGCAAGGAATTATTGAATATTATTCCAAATTCCACAATGTTCAACTTTCATTCTCGCTTTTGGGTTCAAACTTCTACGTACGCACACTGTCATTTTGCTTTGGAGGAGGTTTCAGTCGTTTGTTTGAGAGAACTGAGAGAGAGAGTTTGAGAGTCCGAATGCTTTCCCAACCGGAAAACTCTGGGCATTTCAATTTGAGTTTAGCCGAATGTAGAGCGCTATTATTATTATATTTTATTCTCCTCAATATTTGTGTGTGCTCATGTTCATGTTCATGTGGAACATGTGAAATTCGAGAAGGATTTTGAATTTCGAATTTCACGTTTCACATTTTGAGCTCGTGATCAATTTCATTGGTTTATATTTCTATTTTCTATTTTCTATTTTGATTTTTCCTTTGAATCTCTTGTGTAATTGTAATTGCAATAACTGAAATATGATCGTATACTCTGTAATAATAAGATAGATGTGCAATTTTTGATGCATGAGTTTGATGATGATGACGATGATGATGATTTTGTTTGCAAATTTAATGAAATTTTAATAATAATATAAAATGTTCCTTTTGAAAATCTGTAGGGACGGCGTTTGATTCGGACTTGAATTTGAAATCGATTGATCGAATTTTGGATTTGAACCGAAGCACAATTGGTTTTGATGACGCTTTACAAGTGAGGGCTACGAATAATTCAAGACTTCATGGATCTCGTAAGTTTTACTTTTTTACTTTTTCTTTTATTTCTCACCTACATAACTTATAACAGCATAAACTGGATCCAAACTATTGCTTCCCTCAAGCAATTTCCCGATCGGCATTTTCGTACTGGAATTTCGGAAGTTAGCAATTCAGAACTTGAGAGTTTAAGTAATTTAAGATGCCCATGGGGGAATGGATTTTGATTTTAGAATCAAAAAAATCAAAAGTAACGAATAAGAATAGACGGATGAAAGATGAAAGTGTGCAAAGTATATCAAAACCTTGTGCAACGTCAAGTAAAAATGTATGCAATATGAAATGAAAGTTGTTTGAGTGTTGGAAGGTCACGGGTTGAAGTTGAAGGGGATTCTTCGATTGCCTTTTAAGGATAAATATATAAAAACAACAATGTTACTTATGGGGTTTCACATGGGGGTAAGTTGACACAATGTCCTCCGTAGTTAAGATGTCCAATCTGATGATTTTTTTTTCACCCCCCTCCAAACTCCAAACTCCAAACTGCACATAAAGAAATATATACTGCAGAAACTACGGAAGAATGTTTGTAAAGGAAGTGAGTGAATAGAATAGAATGGAATGGAGAGACCCTCTCTGGTTTTTTATATGGAGTGAAACCAAAGAATGATGATGGAAATTCTGTGTTGAGGAGCAAGTGCATGTTATGTTATGCTATGCTATGCCTAGGTATCTGTACTTGATGGTGAGGGTGTTTTTTGGTATTTTCCCTCTGCAATTCTATCGTAAGATACACTAGTCTACACTCGACACTCCACATTCGGTTTTCTCTCTCTATTCTCTCTCCCATTCACATTTTTTATACGATTTGTCAAAGTTGTCATTGGGGTCTTTGGGTGGTCCGACACAATTAAATCTCCATCTTTCTCCCAGAGTTTTACTGCTCCATGTTTATTATTTTTACACGAGCTTTCCTTTTCTACAGCAGTTCAAGTTAAACGTTGACTTTGGCTTTTTGGAGATTGGGAACAAGTTCGGGCTGTCGCCAAATGGTCTTTGACTTGACTCTGTTCTCTATTGTGTCATTTCCCATTTCCCATTTCCCATTCCCCTTCCATCCAACCAACCTATACAATACATAATGAAATCTGTATCTCCTCTCTTGATGTCGTCATCATCATCATCATCTGGATTTCCCCTCAAAATAAATATTCTTTATATATATTATTTCCACACACACACACACAAACAAAACCAAAGGGGAAAATTCTGATTTACAACTTACACAACTAACAAACCCGGTCGTCATGTGTCACTCGTCAGTCTTCAGTCGTCAATTGTCATGTAAAACAAACCACGGAAGGAAAAAAAATCCCAAGCGAGAGAATTTCCGGATTATTATTATTATTCGTAAGAATGTCCGTAATTTCAAGTCAGCCTAGGATTTTATTGTTATTTTTATGTGCGGAATGTAAAAAAAAACTAAAAAAAAATAAGGAAATGCAAATGACAACAACACACAAGTTGAGATTTGTTTCTACTACAGATATTGGGCTTGTGCTCTTCTGTATTTATATTTATAATTTATAGGGACATTTGAATTTAATGTTTCGCCTAAGACATTTGCTTGTAGAAATTCAAAAGTAAATGAAATTGAGAGAAAGAGAGAGAGAAAGGGAAGGAGAATGACGATTGGAAATGTTGGATAAAATGACGCTTGGAAATGTAAAAGACTTAGCAGATGTGTCTGTCTGTGTGTGTCCTCTTCAAGTCAAAAATATCTTAAAATATACAAGTTGATTGTTTACACAAATGTCTTCTGCTCCTCTCCTTCTCTCTCTCTCTCTCTTTCTCTCTCTCTCTCCTTACTTCTGGATTCTCTTGTACAGAATCAGTAGTCGCTTTTTTGAGTGTACGAAACTTTTTCTGTGACCAAGAAGGAGTGAGGACTAGGACGCGAAGCAAGTAAGCAAGCCAAAAACCAAAAACCAAAGTCAAGCGACAGGATTAGACTTTGACTTGAGACAGAAGACAGACATTAAAAGACCACCCCATACAGATATTCAATTCCTATGAAGCTCTCTTTTAGTCTCTTTACTCTTTACACTTTACACATTACACATTCCCATTTATATTTATATCCACATGTCCTCGTCTTCATCTTCGTCGTCCTATTCCTATTCCTATTTTCCTATATACCGCACATTTTCATTTACAAATCGCTTCTTAGTCTTCTTCATCTACTGCTCCGTTTTCGTGTCGTCTGGACTTTGACTCTTTCATCTTCATCTTTATCTTTTTGGCTTCTCCCGGTGCACCCTGACAAATCCTCCCAAAGGATTCCTCAAGACAAGGACAAAAACAAAACGAACGACGACCAGCGACTATTTCCATCCATCTCCATCTCCAACTCCTATCCTGTACATTTACTTTTACTTCTCTCTGATTCACGCAATTCCCCATTCGAGTAATAATATCCACACTCAAACAACCTCAAATCCATCTCACATTTAAATCTAAATCTGTTGAGCAGAAGCAGAAACTCATCTCGCTATTCAAAACAAAATTAAAAGTTGGAAGAGAGAGAAGCTGGAACCCAAGAGAAAACCATAAATGTCCAGGATTGAACACGCGACACAACTGACAGGGGGCAACGGACAACGGACAACTGACAATTGACATTGACAACTGACCCCGAGTCAAGTCCCCACTATACTTTTCTACCCTTTCCCTTGCATACACATACAGATATTTAAGCAGGGAAAACTGAAACTATACGCAACCCTAAAACATTCCGTTTGTCTGTCTGTAAATTTGAAGAAGAAGTCGAAGTAATAGAAGTAAATACATATATGAAATAGCATGGAAATTCTGGATATGATCTCGTTCACACCTTTTCCTGATCCCAATTCATTAGAATTTAAGTGTGATTGTCGTTTGCGTCGGATTCATTTGATTGTGGTCGATTGAAGTGGGAAAGGAGAGAAAAAGAGAGACAGAGAGAGAGCCTGAGAATAAAACGGGCAGATAATTATAATGGCTCTCCCCACTGTCTATATCTATATCTATATACTGTGTATAGAGTAGTGTGGAGTTGTAGAGTCTAGAGTATCCGAACTACCATCGTTATTATTATTATTATTATTATTATTATGATTTTACCTAGCTGGATGAGCTTCCAGCTCCAGCGGCTTTTTCCACGTACAAAAGTCAAAAATTGAAAGGGTAGACTGGACTTGAGATATTGATACCGGTATTAGATGCAACGTATTCAGATCCACAAGTGCAAGTCTATCTCCTTGTATATATCCTATAGTTGTAGTTGTTATTATTTCTATTACAACATCAACAACAACAACAACAACTGCAGAGTGCATACATGATGGTTGATGGTGTACGTGTATGTAAGTTAATGGGACTGGGACGAAAGTTGAACGACGACGACGACGTTTGTGATGTGTGATGGTTCGTTCGGCGTAGGTAATGAAAATATTTGTTGAAAAATCTGAATTCTCCTTTTTCAACGTGTAATTTGGTTGGAATTCCCAACATTGTCTTTTGGAGATGAGAAAGAGAACGAGAGAGAGAGAACAAGGTAGGAAAATTAAAAGAGGGACTAAATAATATAGTTGGTCGTCAGGAGAGAGAGAGAGAGAGGGAGAAGAGAGAGAGAGTGAGTGAAAACCGGTTCTGGATGTCTCCTCCTACTCCTCCTTGTCCTTCCATCAAATGAATTGTTTTCATGGAACAAAAACTCTGGCCAGTGAATGTACATACACACACACACAAAACAACTACACATTTTATTAACAACCTCATTTTCAAATTTCCAAACTTCCAAACTCCCAAACCTCTTCTGTCCCATCCCATTTCCATACATTTCATGTACATAGAAGACACACAACACAAGACAACACACCAAACGAAATTGTATCTATATACATAAAAAATTATATTACATTACATTCTCCAGTCATTTTCTTTTCTTCTTTTTTTATTCCTCTTTCCTTCATTTTCATTTTCGTCTTGGTCTTTCGTTCAACTTTTCCCTTAACGTTCAAGTTGATCTGCCTCTGCCTCTGCAACTGCATCTGCACCAGAGTCTTCATCAAGGGATGATAAAATATGAAAGTCTACATATTTATATCATTATATATTGCTGTCATAGCCATTTCCATGTGTACACATTCAAATCTGTATGTATTAAGTTTATATCTGTATATCGTATGCATAGTTGTATAGTCAGTACGCATACGGAGGAGCTATCACCTATCACGAGTAACGAAATAACGAAAAGGAAAACGATAAATGAGTCAAAGTCACAAAAAAAGATGGTCAAATTTATATACATAGAAAAAAAAGTTCAAATTACGTAGCAACTCCGCCTTCTCCATTCTTCGACGGACGGACAAACGGACGGACAGGGCAGCAAAAGGAGAAGAAGAAGAAGAGAAAAAAAAACGTCCGGTCCAAAGAGTCACAGATCAAAACCTGATGAGCCTTTTGTATAGTATTATTATTATTATAATCATTCTTTTCTTTCTCCCTCTCTTATTTGGCTATTTTGCATAATATTTGCCCGGCGGCTGCTCTAATTTACTCGATTCTTGTACTAAATTTGTACCTGTAGATTTATCTGGGTATTTGTACGATATTTATACAGCATGAAATGAAATCCACATTTAAATTCTCAACGTACAACTTTGAGACGCTCAAAACGCTTCGAGTAAAAGACATTCATTTCATTTCAGTTGTTTTATCAAGGAAATTAAATCATATCTTTTGGTTCATAAAAAATGAGGGGTTTTGACTAACATTTTTAGTTTGCCGGGCTAAAGAATTGGCAGTGCATGTACTAATTTAGTTCAGAAATAGGAAAACCAAGGTCTGAGCAAGTGAAATGCAATTACACAGATTTTTTTTGTATGTCCTCAAAGGACTTGTTTATTTTGTCCTAAATTGGGATTGTTTTCCTATGCGTTTTTCATATTTATGAATTCCGTGTGAAATAAAAAAAAATGTCCATGATTTTGTAGACTCTTTTTTTTTTTTGTGTATGTCGTGTGGAAATGTAGAGAAGGACTATGAGAGAGAGAGAGAGAGAGAGAGAGCGAGAGCCCGTACATGTTTTTTGTGTCAACTGATGTGAAGTTGACGTTTTGGTGAAAACCGGTTTGGAAAGGATAATTATAACGTTGGCCACAGAGAGCAGAGACGAGAGGAGACTCAGAAACTCTCAAAATTCTCGACCATTCATCGACATATAGGAATACACACACATGAAACACATACAAACACACACACACACACGGACCGAGTCAGACTCACACAATATCCAAACACACACACACACACATTCACTGGCATACATGCTTGACTATTACAAATAATATTATAACAATGGCCATCACATCACTATCACCCATCGTACATTCATTACCTCATGTTAGTTATTCCATTCTCCATGTAATGCATCTGCATTCTACATTCACAATTCACATTCACATCCACTGTTTGTTCCTTCAGTGTTCAGTTCACTCGCTGTCTATAGTCTCAGTCTCACCGTCTCACAGAGTCAGAGATGGGTTAACTTTGACTTTTCATTTGGGTTTTTCTTGGACGATTAGTTATTTGGGAGCAAGTTTTTTTCTACTTTATTCCTCTCCTTCTTCTTGGTCCTCTCTCTCTCTCTTCCTCTCTCTTGTTCTCAAGTGTTTCTCCATGACTATATGAGTATGAGTTGAGAGTTGACTCTCTTAAGAAAAGTTTTGTGTCTTGCTGACTGCTTGGTCTTGAGTCTTGGACTGTCGTGAGGAGCCAACGGCGGTCAACCACGCCTATTTTCTACCCTTTCCTTCGTTCCTTCAGCATTTACCTGTGTATGTCGATGTGTGTGTGTGTGTTTGTATGTGATTGTGTGTGTGTGTGAGTACCTGGGCCATGGTGATTCCATTTGCTCTTGCTCCTGCTGGAGTCACGCCGTAATATAAAATATATACCAAACGATATCATATCATATCGTCAGTCTAATATATTACATTTCCCTGCAAACTACAAACACACACTCACAGGGTCTTCGTATGGCGTATATAAAGCATGGCCAAGAAATAAAATAACATCCATCCACATCCACATCAGTTGGTAGAAGTGTAGAACAACATGGTAAGATGGTATATATAACGTGTGTTGGATTTTGGATTCCTTGAACGATGTTTTACCTGCATGTGTGTGTCTGTATTACTCGGTGAACGTGTATACTCGTATGTATACCATATATGTCTGTCTGTCTCGGTGTATGTGCATGTGATATTATTTTATTATTATAAACTTGTAACATTCTGACAATCTCTCTCTCTCTCTCTCTCGTTCGTTCTGAGTGTGCTGTGGGACTATGTTCAATGCCTATGTATCTCCGTGTCTCGTTACCACAACTGAGTTGAGTTGAGTTGAGAGAGCCAACAAGCAACGACTTTTAATATATTCAATAGATATCATGTGCCCTGGACTCCTCCTCAACTCACGAATTTTCATGTGTCAACTTTTTCTCTCTCTCTCTCTTTCTCTCTCTATCGCTCTTTCTTCTTCTCTTTCATGTTGTGACAATCAACTTGCACTATGTTTTTTTGTCGTCAAACCCTTTTTTCTTTCTCGCTCTCTCGCTCGCTCTCTACCAATGAGGTCACGCCCTTCTCGCTCATGAAAATTTCAAGATATATTTTATACATCATGTGTGTGTGTGTGTGTGTGTGTGTGTGTCTGTGTGTCTGTGTGTATAGACTTTTATAGTATTTCTCTCTTCGTCTCCTTCGAACAGAGTTTAATACACTGTGTCGTTTTATCGTTTATAGTTTATAGTTTATAGTTTATAGCACCAACCACCATTCACTCCATTTCCATTCCATTCCCATTCCTCTATTTGACTCTCCTTCTTCTCTTTTTCTTTTTCCCAATTCATATATACTCGAAGCTCGGGGAAGAAAGAAAAAACGAGACCGTTCATGAGATCATGAGGACTGAGGACAAGAAGAAGCTATAGGACAATGAATACATACAAAGCAAATCATGATTTAGGACTCATCCAATCTCATCTCATCTCATCTCATCTTTCTTCTTTTTTTTTTGATTTGATGCACATGGAAAATGTAGAATGTAAAATGGCTTCTCTTTTTATCATTCTAACATTACACAGTCGGCGCCCTCCTTCATTTAATAATTCCTATAAGTATCTGTTTCTGTACCTACAATACATATAAAAAGACTCTGGTCACTCTATTTGCATTTTCGGGTAAGATCTAAAATCTAAAATAAATAGAGAATTATCAAATCATCAAATTATCCAATTATCGAATTAGCATGAGGATCGAGAATTGAGAAGAGAGAATTTACAAGGATTTTTGGCATGACATTGATAAATCTGATTATTAATTTCAATAATAATAATTATTATTATTATTGTGCAGACGGACACTTGCGTTAGTTGCAAATTGCAAAAAGTCGTCTCTCTCATTCTTTCAAATCGATTAAAATGTCCCAAATGTGTAGATCTTTGCGAGCATATAGGGAAATGTATTGTAAAATGGGCATGTATGGAATATCAAAAGAGTTTTTTGATACAACACGAACGGACCAAGGACGAATTTGATTGGTTATAAAAATCAAGAAAATGATTTTAACTTGGAGGAAGGAATCATGTGATGTGACGTGATGTGTATTTGTATTTGTATTTGTTGTCTCCTTTCTTTAATTTTGGTGATTCGAAGGTTAAAGAACAAAAGTTACAAAAGTTTGTCTTGTCGCCTTTGTCGCTCGTTTGTTTTTCGTTGTGGTGTCTCTCATTTTCGCCCCAGTCACATTTTGATATTCATAATATTCCTGTCGTTGTCAAAGAACAGCACACTTGAAATATTGAAATGAAATGTACGAGCACACGGTTTTTTGACAGTGTCAGAGTTGGAGTTGGAGTGTGTGTGATGTCAAAGAAGTCAAGACAAAAGAAATGTATTTATATGGATATAATTTTGTGTGTCTCTGCATTTTGGGATCTGGATCGATCGGACAGGTTTTGGATATTGATATTTGATGGAGTGAAAAATGTAAATTTATTTTCTGGGTTTTGTGTGATGTACATTTTGTTGAAAATGTAAAGTAGTAGTTTGGATAGTTGATAGCCTGACAGTTTACAAATGTACGAAGGAGGGAATAGAATTACCGTACATATATCTCCAAATACACAAGTCAAAGGTGTAGAAGTAGAACTGTAGACTGTCGAGGAGTCCACACGGGCGAAACACGACCAAGAACGAACAAATTGAATAAAATATGGGGAAAGTATAAAGTATTACACTTGAAGGCATAATAATATCTAGTAGTAAAAAAAAGGTAATATAATATTACAAATGTAATAATAGTCATCCGTATTACAGAGAGAGAGAGAGAGTGAGAAAAAGCTGTGAGTGCGAGTGACGCCTAGAATTTATTTTCTCACTATACATTTTATTTTCTCTCAGAGTGTCACATAACTGCGTGGGCGTTAAATGGAAACGATTGATTTCCACCGGAGCTACAGATATATAGCAAGAGAGAGAGAGAGAGAGAGAGAGAGATGGATAAGGGAGAGAAGGGGAAAAAGTTTCTCTCTGTAGATTGTAGATATCCGTTTACTATGAGACACTGTGGAGATCTGCTTGGACGAAAGAGCTCGAGCTTTTTTTATATATGTATATAGTTGTATATTGTACATGGTAGTTCTGTCCAAGTTGGACACTCGCTCAGCTTCACGTTTGAGTCTTTTCGTTTCGTTTTGAGGGTGGTGGAAAAAGTTTTTTTTTTCTTGTCTCAGTTTTCGGTGTTTGTGTGAGTAAGTAGTGGGAGCAGATAGGGATTAGCGGGTTGTGTGTAGATGTAGAGTCGGGGAGTAGTAGTAGTAGAGTAGTGTATATCTGTATATGTATGGCATGTCATGTGGAAGGGAAGGTGAGAGACTGATACGGGGTTTTTATGTAGTTTGACGTCCGTATTGGCATTTTGGGCGTCCAACTACAGATAAATATGTACGTACCGTACATACGTAGGTATGTTTTTTGGAGGGGGTTCGTCGTTTGTTGCTCCATCCGATGAGTATTACTCTTGTTCTTTTTCTTGTTGTTATTATTTTGACAAGTTAATTGATTTGTTGTTTGCTACTTTTCCCTACGGTTAAAGGGGTTAAATACCCGGGTAAATTCCGACAACAGTCCTCATCGTCTTTTCCCTCTCTCTTTCTATACTTCTTTCCCGACACAACCATTTGGTTTGGCATTTTTTGGGGGGAAACAAGTTTTCCTTATTCTCTCTCTCTCTCTCGTCTTTCGTTTCACTTTCGCTCCTCGTTCACTGCTGTTCCATCAACTTAGCAACATAATTGAAAAGCGATTTGGGGGAAATTCATCCGAATTTTCTCCACACACACAAACAACTTTCCTTTAACTTTATCGCTTCCGACTCCAACTCTGACTCTCTCCTCATCGTCTCTCTCCTCTCTCCCTTTCTCTCTCGTTCACTTATCTCCTCGTCTGCCCCTTCTCTTCCTCTTTCTCTTTCTCCATCTCCTTCTTCTTCTTCACCGTCTCTTTCTCTGTATTGTTTCATAGTTTGTCGCCTTCTCCAGTTTTTTGGGGGGAAATCTTACAGGCTTCTTCATCAAACTTGAATAATACGAGAAAGGACATTCATTACATTTAACTTTGACATTCAATATGTTATGACAATCCATTTAATTTTTAACCTAGCCCATTTTTGATTCATAGACATGCCGGCCATTTTCCTTGTATGAAAATCTATTTGTATTTGTGAAGAGACAGACAGTCGGGGATGGAAATGATGGAAAAAGGGAATGTGACAACCCTTTAACTAAAACTCGAGCCTTGATTCGACAAATACAAAATGAGTGGTGTAAAAAAAAATATGGGGATGATGAAGAGAGAACCGAGTTGATGAGTGCAAGTGCACCAGGGTTGGTTGACTAGAAAGTCTCTCCTCTAGTACATTGAGTATTTCCAATTCAATTGAATGGCTTTCAGATTTCAGATTTCAGCTCTCTCTCTCTAAAAATGGAAGAGTAAAAATGACCCCCAGTTGAAAATCTATTTCTGTATTTGGGGTGCAATACAAAGAAAACAATGGATATGAAAACTGGGAATTAAAAAAAAAAGAATGTTCGCGAAATGAAAAAATCAAAAGTGTGTGTGTTTGAAGGGAACGGATTTGTATTATATTTGTATACGAATTTTGAGTTTGAGTAGGAGAGTTTTGAGTCCCAAAAGTGAAGTGCCAATGGCAAGGTGGGGCCTGTCGAGAGTCTAAGGAGGAGTTAATGAGGAGAATCTTGTCATCGTCATGGCAACGTAAAACAGTCTGCTTTCATTCTCATCATGATGTGTGTTGGGAAGAGAGAGACAGAGAGAGAGAGAGAGAGGAGAGTGCACGAGGAGATGGAGAGAGAGGACTACACTGATGCTGCTTTCTGCTGCTGCTTCTACTGATGATGATGATGATGCTCGTCTGATGATCATCTGGAAATTGATTGAAAATCACGGGGGTAAACCAGAGTTCTTCCTGCGTTAATTACACACTGTCTGACAACCTAAGTGTGCATAGTCTAATTGTATATCGAAGCTCAAGATCTCGTTCTCCATCTCATTCTCATTCTCATCCTCATTCTCATTCTCATCCTCATTCTCATTCTCATCCTCATTCTCATTCTCATTCTCATTCACCAACAACCAAACCAAACACATAACACATGTAGTTCTCCATCTCCAACTTCCATCCAGTCATTAATACCCAAGTAAATGCACACTGACTGACTCCCTACTCACATACAAATACATATCGTACATACATATCTACATATTGCAATGCATGGACCATTCATTTCACCAGAGAACGAGAACGAGAGAGAGAGAGACTGGCTGAATCTGCATATCATACAGAGCTTAATTATGCTTGGGGAATTGATATGAATCCTTCAGCCAATCCTGTACATATTGTATCCATCCTCATATGCACTCACTCACTTTCATCAGTGTGTACTGTGTACTTACACTTACATTTCCATTGGGCTCCTGCTAGTGCTTTTGCTTATTGCTTCCTTAACAACTCTTAATAACCCTTTTCGTATTCATATTCCTGATATTCCTATTCCAATTCCGATTCCAATTCCTCCTCTGTCCCTTTTTTATCCTCATAGTCTTTCCATTCTACTTTTCTATACTCAAAATCCTTCTCCGTTTTCTCTCTCTCTCTCTCATTCTTTTATACTTTATACTACTTTTATATCAAACCCAATTCTGGTTTGGGTTTCTGTGGGGATCTCTGAATTGAATTGGGATGGTGAAGTTTTTAGCTGTAGTTTTTAGTTTTGCAAAGTTGTTCAGACCGCTTTTGCTTTTGCTGTTGCTTTTTGGACCTTTATTTTCATATTGATATTGATATTCAGATGGGTGATGATGATATTTTGTTTTCATGTTCATGGTTTTCCATTCCATTCGACCTATTCTTATTCCTATTCCTATACATACAACAGATATTATTGGTATTGGTAATAGAATATCCGTGGATTTAGATTTACATGCACGTTTTGTTGGTTCCTGTTCCTGTCCCTCTCTCTCTCTCTCTCTCTCTCTCTCTCTCTCTCTCTCTCTCTCTCTCTCTATTCGTCCATTCTCACTATTGATTTCCGTCCCCGTTGATGAATGGATCATGTGTGTGTGTGCATCTATATAAGTGTGTAATATACTTTGCATAAAAGCCATAGAGAGAGAGAGAGAGAGAGAGGCTTCATCGACTCTTGTCGATTGTCGATTTGGATTGTAGACAGACCATCGTCATGTTTTTGATTCCCTGTATATCCACAAAATACACACGCCACTCTCCACTCTCTATTCCATTCGAAAAGAGAGAGAGAGAGAGAGAGAGAAAAGAAGAAAGATGAACATTTCTTCACATCAATTCCCGTCTCTCTTTCTCTCCATCCTCAAAAATTAGCATAAAAGATTTTTTCTTTCTCTCTCCTCTCTCTTTTTTTCATGACAAGCCAGACGTTGTGTGTATCCGTATATGCGTGAACTGACATTATGCATGATAAGTATACAATACATCTATACAGATAATCTGTGTAGACACAACAACACAATGGGACGCTTCCTGTCTTCTTCTTCTTCTCCGTATTTAGTGGTAGATGGGTCCATGTATGCAGACTCGGGTATAAATCTCAAACTAACTGGGTAGAAGAACTAGTCGAAATAGAAGGAGAAGAAGGCTCACAGTCAATCTGGATTCAAACCCCACGTGGAAAGCAATCCTGGGAAAGTGTGTGTGTGTATTTCTGTGTTTCTGTCTGTCGGTCGGTCGGCCGGTCTGTCTGTGTGTGTGTGTACGGGTAAAATAAAATATCCATCGACTAATAAACTGAGAGGAATGGAATGGAATGGAAGGAGGAAGGAAAGGAGACTAATGGTCATCATACCTACGATATAATATAATACAATGAGTTTATATATAAAACACCCCGCCGTATAAACAATAAACCCGTTTTTCGTTTTTCCCCATCAGTACAGAAACAGAAATAGAAAGTACAGATAGTATTATTGTGGACATGGAGATTTCGTTCGTGTGGGATCTCATAGAAAATAATGTGGTGGAGTGTGTGAGTGTGAGTGTGTGAGTGTGAGTTTAGGTATATGTGAAGAGTCTCGTTTATTATATGAGGATGATAGTGTGCATACGATAGTATAATACCCGGGTAAAAGCCGAGTGGAGTGTAGCAGCAGCAGCATGGATATGGAATATTTGGCACTATTCATAGTGATATTGTGAAGGCAAAGGAATCAATAGATGAAATTCAAGAGAAGAGAAGAGAAAGGAAGGAAAGAGAAGAAGGGAAAAGATAGGAGAAAGAGGAAGAGAGGAAGAGAGAGAGAGAGAGAAATAGATTGGGGGTAAAGGGAAAAGATGGAAAGGAGAAGAGAAAAAAAACCGGGTCGAGATTGATGACCATTCGGGGAAATTACCCGAGAAGGAGAGAATATTGTGTGATGGGTAAAAATTTTCTGTACGTGACTAAATCTTTATTATCTTGTCTATACAAATGCACTGGTTGGGCCATCCATAGCTAATGTCCATTTCTGTATGGACTCTGATGATACTCCCAATCCCAACCAAGAAGAATTCAACCAGACTACAAGGAAATGTTACGTTAACTTATAAAGTGTGTAGCAGAGACAGAGAGAGGGAGAAAGTGTGTGTGTGTGTTTGTGTTCGGGTATTTGTGTGGTGTCTCAGTGAGACAGAAAATAAATTGAGGGAAAGATAATAATTCTTTTACTTCCACCTTAATTATTATTTATTATACTTTTGGTTTTTAGTTAATTATTATTGATTCCAGATTCCACATTATTTGTAGTACATTTCTTCTTCATTTTCATTCCTCCAGTTCTTTTCCCCTTTCTTTCTTTCTTTCCACTCACGAGTTAGTTTGTGTCCTGAAGAATTGTCTTATTCCTTCCCCCCGTAATTCTCCACATCAACTTTTTTTTGTACCTCGAACATCCAGAGCAAAACTTCTTCTCGTCATCGTTAAAGTCATTCCAATTATGACTCAACTTCCTACCCTTTCCATCTCCCCTTTTCTTCTTCTTTCTTCTTCATCGTCCCACAGTCAAACTAATTACTAATTAAATTACCATTTGAGTATATGAACTTTATTAAAATTAAACGTTTATACTTTTTTACTACCATCAAAAATCCAATCCCACTTTTTATCTCAAATATTGATTGTTTTAATGGATCAAGAACAAGTTTTAGTCATGAGGAATGAAATTGCCTTGTTTTTCTTCTATTTTGTCATAAAATTGTGTATACGAGTGAGATTGTTTCGTGGGAAGAGTCGAAAAGTGGGAAAGTGGTGGGTGATTGCCATTGTCAACTGGGAGATTTTGGATGTTGGATGTTGGGGTCAATTCATTCTTTGGAGTGTCTGCTCTCGTATGCATGTTGATTGTTCATGTTGATGGTTTAATAAATTCGGAAGGGTCGTCGCCGTCGCCGTCGCCGTCTCACGTCATGTCTTGTCTCTTGGCAGCCAGGCAAGAGAAATGAGGAAATAGTAATCTGTAATTGTATCATTTCCCCCCTGAAAAAGTCACTCTATTTTGCTTTGGGTTTTTCGGTCATGCTTTCGGAGGGAAAGAGAGAGAGAAAGAGAGTATCATGAGAAGTAGACAGAATAAAGAATGGACGATGAGGACTCGGACTGGATACTGGATGTGGATGAGGATGAGAGTAGCGGACGACAGAGAGGTTGTTGTAAACCACAAGATTGTTGAGAATATTGAAATATTCATAGATAAAAATCAACCCCTACTTGCTCATTCACGTCTCGTCCGAGTCAGAGAGAGAGAGAGAGGGAAAAACCGAGAGAGTAGATGGAACGAAACGGAAAAGAACTGAGAAAATCCCAAAGAACCAAAAGAAGATAGAAAAAAGAAAGAAATACGAAGGAAGAGAAGAAGTTGGTCATGTCCATAGAACCAGAACCAGAACCAGAATGAAGATGAGGAAGAGAAGACGAAAGAGAGAGAGAGAGCGAGAGAGAGTGAAAATTCCCCGGGTCTCGCATTCCCCCTTCACCAGACATACTGAATAAATTCCCGGGTCGGAGAGCAAGAGAGAACCACACGGGACTTTACCCAAGTCCACTGAGGATTCTCAGAAATAAACATTTCTTATTTATTACCGATGTGTGCTCTGTGTATTTGCGAGCGAACGAGAGAGAGAGAGAGATAGAGAGAGAGAGTGTGTGTGTGTGTGTCGAGAGTCTACAATATAATTTTCTCGTTTTCTGTGTGTGTCTGTCGAACGCGCACTAGTCAATAATACTCTGGCTGACTGCTGCTGACTCTCTCTTTCTCTCTCTGGCTGGATCTTACGAATGACGACTAACCGGGCGAGCTTTTTCCTCTCTCTCTCTCTCACTCTCACTCTGCCTTGTGCTCTGCTAAGGGGTTAATTGGGTTAACTAATGTCCACGAGAGCCCAAGGGACCCAAAATGACCAGTCAGACTTCCGGACATGTTTTCTAGCTGGACGAGTCTCTCTTCAACCCTTCTAAACGTGATCCGATTTCCAAGGACTAATTTTACACTGATCATAAGTGTTTTATTTGCTACTCTCACTCACAACTCAATCCACACACAAACACAACAACCAATAACACAACACTCAAACATTCCCCGTACGACGACTCAATTCATGTTTGCCCTAATCCACACCATACGCTTCACCTCTCCACCAACAACAACAACTCCGTGTAGAAAGTCCAAAACAGTTTTCCCTTGTACATACAAGGAAAAACGGGAAACATGACGAAAATCATGAGAAATTTCCATGTAACATTTCCTTGACAAAATCCAAAGGAATCCCAGCAAATTTCATATCGGTTCAAAATTGAGATGAATTTTTCCGAGAAAGAGAAAACATTTCCTGGCATGAAAATGTCTAATAATTTTCCTGTTCGCATGTATGTACATAAGATACTTACAAATAATGTACATGTACATGTACAAGAAGACGAAGACGAGGACTAAAGAAACATTCATGTGAAGGGCCTTGATGCGGAGATTAATCTAAGCGTAAGCGTAAACGGATGGAGGGATTCCCAAACGAGTCTATCTCTCCGTATAGTAAAGCACAAGCCAATGAATAGACAGACAGAGAGCGAGGACGACGACGACAAGAAATGTGAAATTTGAGAAGAAGAGCTCTCGAGTACTATCAACTATCAACTACCTTTTATCAGCAGTTCAGTCCCCATTCAAATCCACGTACAGCTTAAAATACACACAGAGTCTACAAAAAGGGGTATACGAATAGTAGTAAAAATGGTTTAAAAAACTGCTAGTCGGAGTGTCGTTCTTGGTTTTTCGTTTCGTTTCGTTTTTTTCCGTCTTCAGCTTCATCTTCTCTCGATTATATTATATTTTATGTGCATATGTTGGTTGTTGGTTGGCGTATGTAAACTTGGCTACGCTGAGACGATGAGCAATTTGGTTTCCCTATTGCTATTTTACATGTTCAAATTCCCAATAAGTACATACGTATTACGTATACTTAGAGTTTAGACGACCCAGAGCATCACGTAAGAAATTCCAAATTCTAAATGTGAAACAGTGTGTGTGTGTGTGTGTGTTTGTGTGAACGGTTAGATTTTTACATAAGTAAGTTTGTAAGTGTGACATATAGTTGAGAATTCAGATCGGAGTTGAGTGACGTGGGCTTTGGAATAAACATGCAGTTGACATGAAGTAAACCACACACGCACCACTCTCTCTCTCTCTCTCTCCGTCCATTCGACATACAGACTACAGAGCGAGAGAGAGAGAGAGAGAGAGAGAGTCGGGGAAAAAAAGAGTCGTTCGTGATGTTCCATCTCACACATGGTAAAATATCATCTGATGACTTGAAAAAAACTCCCAAAACTCAGACTTGTGTAACTTTTAACTCTTGCCAGGGAGCTCAAGCTGTAGAGTCAAAGTCTAAGAACAAGAATAAGAATATTTAAACGAAAGTACCATCAATATACATGAATATTTGTATGGAGAAACAGCAGCAGCAGTAGAAGAAGAAGAAGAAGAAGAAGCAACAGCAACAGCACAAGTAGTAAACTTCTCCTCTTTTGCATCTGAAATATTCATTACGGCTCTCTTGTTTACAATGTAAATACATTTTTATACTCGCCTTTGTACATATACAATAGTTCCATAGGTATTCCGTATTCTCCACTCACTACACAACTACACACTCCAAACCTTTACGTTCTCTCTCTCTTCTACTCAAGTCTACTGTCTACTACGTGTTTTGTCTCCTCTATGTATTTTCTTAGATAAAACCCAATTTTTTCGGGGTTTTTCTTCCCATTCATTTCAAAGATTTCCTAGGGAAAACTGTACGATAACGACTTTTAACTGTCATTTCCACATTTTAACTACTTACCATTAGAAAACTGCAACGAAATATATACACACATACAAATAAAGGCAACGATTCTCATTTTTTATCTTCACTCTCATTCCAATTTCACTTTGAAAAACCAAAGTGCATAAGGAACAAGATTTCACAGGAACGTCGAAATGCCGAGATGATGTATAATTTTTTTTATATAAAAGTCTTACCCCAAATCCAAATCCAAATCTGCAAAATAAAATTGCATTGGGCATTGGTTTAAAAATGACAGTGATTTGATTTTGAAGGAAGATGTTTTTAAATGATAGATATATAATTGAGTCCAAAGGGTTTCTTTTCCTATATTAAAATCCAAATCCAAATCCCATTCACATTCACATTCACATTCCACATCAGATGACATTTGAAATCGCTCGTGTTTTCCCGTCTCAAATTCAAATTCAAATGGAGATGTTGAGGAAGAAAAGTTGAGGGTTAAAAAAATAACATATTTTATTATGAATTGAATGGGCTTGTCTGTCGTGTCGTCTGTATATTCTGGATGGGATTCTGTGTGCGCGCTGTGAGCATTGAGCATTGACTTGTGTTTGTTCAAACGTTTGGGATCCCACAGAACACTAAATAATAAAGTAGGAAGCAAATGAAAAAGTGTTCCATCATTTAAAAGAAATCTGAAATCTATATGAAAATGTCAGTGTCAAATGAATATATGAAAGAGACACAACACACACACACACACACACACACACACAGAAACACACAGAAGAATCAAACTCAGACGGAGAGAGGAGAAAAGAACCCTTTTTTTCCCTGCGTCTAGTTGAATAGTTGAAGATCTCTCACATTTTGCTGTGGCTGTTGCCGTTGCCCTTCACTCAAACAAGCGCTAGATGTGTGTGTGTGTGTGAGAGAGAGAGAGAGACAGAGAGAGAGAGTGTCATGTCTATATTGTCAAGTCAAGTATCTTATGTAATTGGGAGTAAAATGTTCCCAGTCATAGTCATGACATGTTGAGTGCAAGTCGAGGGGAAAAAGATGAAGAAGAACCAGAAGAAGAAGAAGAAGAAAAAGAGAGAAAAAATCTCAGACCTTTTTCCCTATCACAGAGTACAATGTAAAGTATCGTATGGTGTACTGATGATAGTATAGCGCGTCAAAGCTTGAGTATCGTTTTGCTTTCTTTCTCTCTCTCCCTCTCTCTCCCTCTCTCTCTCTCTCCTCAGTACACAGAAACACACACACACACACACATACACACGCTTTGGGGATATCACGACAGTTAAACAATATGACACTGACGATGGCCACTTTGTGTCATCATATCCCCAGTAGTAGTAGTCACTCTCCATGTAATGACGAGGCAATCTCTGACAACTCACAGAGAACAAGCAGAAGAAGAAGAAGAAGAAGACGAAGACGAAAAAAACCCAGAGTCATCATCGACTCAAAAGTCAAGCTCGAGCTGAGGAACTTTTTGGACTTGGAGAACTCATCGTCCTCAGATTGGACAAAGTGACGCGTTTTCTTCTTCTCTTCTTCTTCTTCTTCTCTCTCTCTCTCTCTCATCATTTGATACGGCCCAGCACATTTATTTTTCCATACATAAAAACTTTTTTTTTTTTGTACTCTACAATACAAAGAATAATAGAATGTAGAAAAAATGGGGAAGAAAAATTCATCATTTCATAGTATAGTGAATGGACTAAATGATTTTCAATACGAATAGTGATATGTATCTGAATCTGAATCTGTAACTGTAAATAGTGAATGCATGTACAAAGTATGTCCAATTTTGAATTTGAAATGAGTGGTCACTTGGGATTTTGGGGGAGAGAGATTTTAAATGAAATTATCGTAAATCCCAATTAAAAAGTAAATTCAATTTTACACGCAGCATCTCGTTCTTCTTCTTATTCTGCTATATATTCTGCATATATAGGAAATATTGTGATGGTGAGGATTCACATTGGGTTTCTTGTTGGATATGTAATATATGTATCAGAATTTGAAGGATGGAGAACGGGAGTGGAATCGATGTAAACTTGAGTGACTATTTGACTGTATCCAGATACATATGGACTCTCAAGTAGATTTTAATAAACATGAGACAATTTTTTTGCTTCTTCTTCTTCTTCCCTCTGAAACACTTTCCAAGTGGGGAAAGTTGAATGTTGAATGTATGTGTGTGATGTCGATGAGAATGCATTTGGATTGATCGATTGAAAGGGGGTAAAGTAAATAGAAATTTAAATTTGAATAGGAAATCCATTTTTCTCTCGGAGATCTCTGACAAAAAGAAAAAATAGGACAGACAGCTGGAAACCCAAATGCAAACCGAGGCTGAGGCCGAAAGACCGAAAACCGAAACCGTAAAATAAAGTAAAAGAGACGGAAACTCAAAGTGAAACCAAATGTCGACTTGTTTTTTTTCTTAATCCTCGTAAGTGGTCACTGGGGTTCGATTGGGCATTCAATTATTTGCCATTAGAGAATAACTCAAACTCTATCCATATAGGAAGAAGAAGACGAAAAAAAAACCACAAAAGTTTCTTTATAGAAACGTAGGACAGGGTGGGATTTTTCTATTTTTATTGTTACCCGGCCCCTCGTCCATTTCCCTTCTTCTTCTTCTTTTTGAACCATCTCGCTTTTACTGATATTCTTTACAATCCCGAGTTTGACTCCTCCGGTTTATTCTTTAGAACATTCCGCATTCAATTCAACAAGGGTAATTTTTTGTGGGATATAGAAAACCCCAAATTCTGAATGCCAACTAGCAAAACTACAAACTACCAAAAAGCCAAAATACCAGTACAAAAAGCCAAAATACCAGTACAAAAAGCCAAAATACCAGTACAAAAAGCCAAAATACCAGTACAAAAAGCTATCGATATGAACATCCAAATTTCCCCTTTGATTAATTCATCTTTGTTAAATTCTTTGGATTTAAAAACGTGTGTGTGACAAAATGAAATGACTAATGTTTAATATGAAATTTATTACTCTAATTTTTTTTTCTTCTCTCTTTCTCTTTCTCTTGTCTGTTCAGAAACTACGCTGTTCAGCCAGCGGCTGTGAATGTACAAATTTTACTGCGGCGAGTTCAAAATGTCAGCTAAGGACTTGTGACGCCTGTAATCATTCCTGGATTACACACTGTAAGTTTTTTTTTTTTGATCTCTCTTTTTATTTTATTACTATCTGTATTTCATCTTACTTTTTAATTCTTGACAACCATCAAACTAAACAACAAAAAAACTGCTCCATATGCTCACACCATTATCAAAAAACTGCTTACATGTATATATTTAAGATACGAATACAAACGGGATATACAGATACATTTTGTATATATAAACATCACATATTAGAATTTGAATGAGACTACGAAAGAATTCTCTCGCGTCGTCTATAGAGATGTTTAAATGCTATGTGTGATGTATGATGTAACATCCATAAAAGACATATATAATTTTAATACGTTTCCGAGTTGACTATTGATATGACTCACAATCAGCTCTGTCGAACATTTTCCTTGGGCAAATGGTCCCAAATGGTCAACAACTCGGTCTCGTCTAGTCTAGTCTCGTCGGTCATAATAAAAAGACAATCAAAGCTTCAGAATTCATATGGTCCAGTTTTTACTAGAGGATTCCTTTTTTTTTTCACCCCATGTGCAAGCCAAGCCAAGCAACCCAAGCCACATCCGAAAATTGAGTAACTATAAACAAATTGGCTCCATTACCATATTTTGTTTATTAATTCTTCATCCTTGTGGATCACTTTTTTTGGGGGATCGGATATCAACAGATTTTATTTTGGTACACATATTTGGTTTCTGTATCCACAGCCTGCGACTACCGAAATTTGTAGTCGTAAATCCATTATGTAATTCATAAAAATGTGTAATTAGTATTGTCTTTGTGGAAGCGCTGAAAGTAAAATATTTCCGACGCTATATACAAAAGTCAAATAGGGAGAAAAACAAAACATAATATGCATATAAACATATAAAACTTGAGGCTGCAGGCAGTCAGATAAAAGAATAAAAAAAATGTATTGAATCTCTCATTCGTCATTCGTCATTCGCCATTCGTTTCCCTATGGAACAAACTACAGATAATAATAATAGTAAGAATTTATATCTAGAAAGAAGTTGAACTTGTGAAATATGAAATTCAACCACTTTTTTCTTTCTCTCGCCCAATTAACTAGAGTTTTATTTTAGGTGTTCATTTCCAAACGTACTGTGATACTGATACTGAAATTGAATGGACCTTGCAATTTGTAATTTGTTTATTTCATTCTATATTTCCTATTTCTTTTTTTCATCACCATGCATACAGATTCCATCTTTTTTCCTCATTGAGAATACATTGCTGATCTGGTAGAAGAAACATTGTAAAAAAAAGTAGTTTAGATTGTGTCGATAAGTCTCATTCCTGTTGAGCAATCACAACCATATTAAATAAATTCATGATAAATTCATATAGGATTTGAATCAAAATTATCAAAATATGTATATAAGAGAGAAAAAAATTACAGGGAAAATGTAGGTAAATTGTAAACATGTTTCCTTCCAGAGCACAGACAGAGTCAAGTTGACTCTCGAAAAATTCACAACAATCACTATCAGTCGTCTATCACTATCAGTCCTGTGGAAAATGAAATGTTATTGAAAAAGTCTCATAATTCACAATTTATAATTCCTGTTATTATTGTAGTGATTTCCTCACAAAATTCTCCCCATCTAATACCAATAAATTAGTCACTGCTTCACTGCTCTCTGCCTTGAGTTTTTAAAGTGTTTTGCGTATAGTTAAAAGCCGTCAACTACTTATGTATACTCGACTCCAAGCTCCAAGTCAAAGTCACACAGAGACCAATAGAAAAAAAGAACTCATGCTGTTCACTGGCTAATTGCAATTGTTTAGAGAATCTCTCTTTGACAAAAAAAAACTTAAGAAGAGAGTTGGATGTTCAAAAAAAACTTGTCGAGAGTATTAAATTTCATTATCATTTCCTATACAAACTACAAACTATACAGATATTTAGTGTACATTTGTGTATAGAGTTAAATGTGTGGATTTGTTGGATGGTCCGTGATATGCCATTACACACATTGCAAATTATGAAAAATTAAATGAAGAAAACGACTCAAATTCACAGTACAATTAGAATTCTGAATATTATTACAAAACAGCTTGAGCATAATGATGATAATAATTCCAGTGGACACAATATAATACAATACAATGTATCTTATGAATGTATGAAAGTATGTATGAAAGTATGTATGTATGTATACAAAATAATCCCAGAGCTTTGTTTCATATTATTATTATTATGACTGTGGACTCCTCACACAAATTTTCCCATGATGAGACAGTGTGTGTATACGAAAAAGAGAGAAAAAAAGCAGTCGCTTTTCACAAGATGGGAAATTTCATATTTCTCACATTCATAAATAATATGACATTGCTCGAGTCGTCGAGTGGACGATACGATAACACAATGTACTTGCGATATACATCGTAATATTTTATCCTCACTTTATCTGTACAGAAGGCAGAAGAAATGGAAGGTGGAAGAAGAAGAAATGCTTATCAATTTCCAAATATCTTTTTTCGAATGTCAAGAAAATTCCTTTGGTATATCATTGTGATTGCAATTATAATTACTAGATTACCACACTCGGATTGTCTATGTATGTTCTCTACCTGTCATTTTTTGAGGATGACGACCATTCACAAACAAAAAATCACAGGGACAATCTGTTGACTTTGACTTTGATAAAGCACTCTTTCTCTCTCTCTCCCTCTCTCTCTCATTTAAGTTTCAGTTTTTCCTGTACCTACAAAAAAAAATGTCATTTTTACCGACACCTTTGAACTTTCCCATTTTTTCCTTCACAACTTGAAAGATTTTACCTTGTCACACACAAACAAACCGCAATATTCTCTCTCTCTCTCTCTCTCAATAATCTTCCTGAGTACGGTGCACGTTAAACTATCCATTGCAAAATGAGAAAATGGCAAATGGGAAATAGCATTGAGACAATAAGGTCATTTGTCATTCCTTCAGTCGTCCGTTTTACACTAAAAAAAATAGAAGGAAAAAGTGTGAACGTGTGCAATAAAATCTCGTCGTATTAAAATTGAAATTGAGTAATGCTAATGACCAATGCCAATACACGGAGATTGATAAGAAATGAGGAAAAGGGGCGATAATCCATCGACCATCGTCATCGGTCTTCTGGTACAATTTAAAACAAAAGAAAATAGGAAATAATAACGACTAAATAAAATCGTGAGACAAGAATTGCGTAGGACATTTTAGAATATATTTGTTTATGTGGAAATGACTATGGAATTTGTAAATGCTAAAATGTACTATGAAACTATGAAAGGAGTGAAGAAGTAGGATTTTGTTTAGGTAACTCATAAGCGACAGTTGGTAGTAGTAACTAGTAAGTGAGCAGTTGTCGAATCATTTGTGATAGTGATGGGATGGGATGGCACATTCACATAAACTGGTCAAAAAAGACATACGAAAGAAACAACAAGCGGAGGTATAGAGAGAAAAAAGTATTATATATTATACACATAAGAAGATAATGAGGGAGTTCTCTGGAGTTGAAAAGAGTAAATGGGAAATATATAGAATAAAGAATAACAAGAGAAAATGGTCATCAAATGAGTGTTTTGAATGTGTTTGATATGATAAAATTATGCGAGTGTCCATGTGTTAAAGTGTGCGTGTAGTTGTGTAGGTGATGAGCGCCCCTTTTCCAATGTCTTTTGTTCACAAGTTCAGATATCTGTACGATATATGTATCTATAATATGTGATGGTGATGTGTATTATTTTATCTTACATACGATATTACCTGTGAGATTGCTGCATATAGTCAGAGAAGTTGTTAGTTAATCGTTCATTGTTGATCGTTGAGGAAGGGGGAAAAGGGAGAACACACACGCCTGACAATTTTTCACATAGCCTCATGTTACTCCATGTAATATCGTAATATAATATATATGAAAAATGTCCAAAAAGTCGACCAAGTCAAAGGAGAAGGAGGCGGAGAGGAAGAAAAAAGACGACGAGAGGAGAAGAAGAAGAAGAAGAAGGAGGGAAAAAAACATCTCAGTTCTCAGTTGAGTTGAGAGTTGAGAGAGAAATTTCTCAGTAGAAAAATCGTCCTTGACCACACCATGTAATTACTATGTAAAAAGTCAATTGGACAAGTTTTTACTTGGATTTTTCTTTGAAATTGTCAAATTGTAACCAACATGTATTCGTATCTACATATGTTCTATGTCTAATACAGACAGTGTCTATTCTATAGAATAGATAGACTTGAGCATATAGAGACGACTATAAAACACAAAACTTCAACTACAGATATTATCACATTACACTCTCCATATTATTATTATATCCCTCATGCTCGATTATCTCATTCTTTGTCATGTATGAGAGAATCGACAGCCGTATCTGTATAATGTATATAAGTATAAAGTATAATGTATATATATGTACAGGGAAATGATCACAAGGGTTGGTCTCACTCTTTTGTTTAACCATTAGAATGTTTTCCATTCTCTCTCTCTCTCTTTCTGCTTTACATTTAACATTATGTCGACTCGACCTAACAAATTCTCAGGTACTCTCGTAATTAGCGTCAGAGTCAGATTGGTAAAGGACATTGAATACAAAAAAAAAAATACAACTCGAGTAAAATATCTGAGTAATTGTCAATGTAATCGACTCGTTTTACCCACAATAATTAACTTGAGAAATCATTCTACATACATTTTATTAATCGTAAGTATTTTTATTACATGGCTAACAAAATCCTAAGACATTATCATTATCAGTACATGCGGGCTTTTTTTTTGTTTTTACTAAATTGACTGAACAAGTTGTCCACAATTTTCGTATGATGGTGTATTTTGTACTTACCTTACTACAAGTCCACACTTGTTACACATTCACAATTCCCATTACACTTACACATATGAATTATCAAGTTAAAAGTCTTTTCTGTCTTCTGTTCTGTCTTCTGTGCATGCAAGAGCAAAGTACATGCTCAAAACTCGCAAAACAAAAAAATAAGACGAAGACGGCTGATTTTTTTGGTGGTAGAAACCAAAAGAGATTTTTATACGTACGGAAAGATTGTGAAATGAGATTGACACATCCGTGGAGGACTGAGTAGAGTGCTCTTTGACCCTTCCTCGTCATTCTCTTTCTCTCTATTTATCTCACCATCACCATCTCAAGTCCTACGTGTGTTTTTTAAAGCTCAATCCTCATCTATGGACTATCCGTAAAACGTAAACCATTCACCATCAAGCCATCAAGCCATCACACACACATACGATATTTAACTTTGAATTTTAGATTGAGCCGAGTTGAGTCGAGCTTCCATTTCCATTTCCATATGGAAAGTCATAATAATAATAATATAGGATTTTATATAGATATATCTTAGATGTACCTATTTTGTTTTGTGTTTATGACTGTTCGTTTGCTACTGCAACTGCAACTATGCAACTGTGCTTCTTCCCCTCAAACTCCAACTCCAACTCCAACTCACAATCAGTACATGTGAAATGTGAACATCACTTACCGATATCATATCAAAGATTTTTCATTTCATCTTTCCATACTCCATTTCTTTAAATTATATTCAACATATTCAACAGAATACAGAAGCTTGCCTTGGACTCGTATCTATAAAATATTGTTCCGACTTATGTAATGATGAACAACAGAATAATATCGTGTGTGTGTGTAATGGATTTTATAGATATTACAGCAAAAAGTGTGGAGATGTAGAACAAGTTGAGCGTTTTATTCCATTTCTCTGTCTCTTGATTTCTGAGTCAAGTAGTCAAGTGCCATCCCCATTCGTATTTCGTATCGTATCATTCAAGCGTTTTTGTTCCGCCGAAAATCTCAATTTGACGTGTTCAAGAAAAAAAAGTTGGGAATTTTTTAAAAGCTATTACGTTAAAGTCCCCACCACACACACACACACACATGTAATAAACACAAATGACTGTCTGTAAATGCAGTTTGATGCTTTCGTATGCTCTTTCAATTGTCCAACTCCAATGTGTCATTTCATAAATCTCTTTGGATTTCCAGTCCAACTAAAAAAAGAAAAAAAAATTGTACATTTTTATGGACAATGACAAAAAAACAGGCTTGCACAAAATGATAATAATTACAAAAAAAACTGCAAAAGTTTCAAAATTTTCTCAACGCTCCAAAATCCAAATTAGAAATGAGTGGGATTGGTGGTGGGACATTCCAATTAAAATTAATTACGGATGCGAGGTTGTCAGGGGGAAACCTCACAAGAAAAATGTAAACATGTCGTCGTGAATTTATGACTAGAACAAATACAAATAACCAAAATGAAATAACAAGTCCAAAAAAAAAAAAAAAGGTTTGTGATATGATTTTTATAGTCCCAACCTTTTTCTCTATATACCTTTTTGGTTAGGAGAATAATGAAAAAAAAACTGAGCTTTAAAAACTCGAGTTTACTCGAGACCAAGACACACACACAAAAAAACAAGTCAAAAGTGCTAAAGAAAGTTCACAGTTCACAGTTGAAGAGTTTTTTACCATAGTGTTAGAATAGTAGTCACAGTTTTGTGCTCATTAGCCATTTCATTTTAGTTGATATATTCTTGTATATAAAAGAAGAAATAAAGAAGGAAAAGGTAAAAAAAAGGACGGACACACGAATGAAACGAAGAAGGAAAGGGAAAAAAGAAGGGAGCTGGACGGACGGACACCCAATACCAATTCCAAACACACTGTGAACAGCCGCAACCAACAAGGCAAATTCAAATTCAATGTTTGATACAGAGGCAAAAAGCAAGAAGCAAATGCCGAAACCAAAACAAAGCTGTGTAGAATATAGAAATAGAGAGAGAAGAATGAGAATAATAATAATAAATAAGTGGCCAAAAGGAAAAGAATGAGAGAGAGAGAAAGAGAGGAGGAATATAAAAGAGATATTAATAATAAATACATTAGAAGTGGACTTGAGCAGAAAGAAATTAGTAAGAGACTCAGGCAAGCGTTAATTCATGAACCATGGCAACCAGAGTAATTATCCAAGCTACAAACTACAAACTACACAGCAGACAAAAACCTATACTTTGTACACACACAAACACACACATTACATTGAAAACATAACTAGAATAAGATGATGAAGAAGAGGCAGTCAGGAGTCAACTTACTCACTACACATATGCCAAAAACTGGTCTTTTTAAATATCGATTAGCACTGTATAGTTTTTCATGGCGAGTACATGTAAAATGTAGTGTAATGTAATGTACGGATATTATTTAACAAGTATAACCTAACAAAATCTCATTGTCTTGAGCAAGCAAGCAAGCAGAGATATGTACATAAATACTAAATACTAAATACCTCATGTGTTTACTGCATGCCTTCAGCATGATGATATTCCCTCTTTTGCTTTCCGTTGTTGTATTTATATGTATCTACGATATATAAATATTCCACACATACGATACGATATTTTCTACTGTGTACTTTATGTGCGAGGCTTCAAGCTTCACATATCTTTTCATTACACACACACACACACATTTTGTCTATTAGAGTATTCTCGGCATTTTGATGTGCACATGTAAGTAAAGTATATGTGTACGATACAATATACAATGTAGGCCGATCCGATATGAAAATCTGCGTGTGTATCTCCACAGAAATATGTATACACATTTTTCTGATTTTTTTTTTCTTTTGATTTCCGAGCTCCATGCTGTCGTGATTTCTGTTTCAACATTCAACATTCAATGTCCTGTATGTTTTTGTAGTATTATTATTATTATTATTATTATTATCTACAGATATTCCTTGTGTGTACAATGTACAAGTTGTACAGAGAGTTTAATATACTTTATAAAAAAAAAATTGCTCCCAAGTTGTCCGCAACTGATGATCAAGAGTGCAAAAGACCGTGTAGTTTGAAGTTTGTATAGTTTGAAAGATTTTTTCGAGCGTTGGATATGATTTGTCGTTAGTCTGGTCTGTTCTGTTCCTGTTGGAGCTTGAGTATGAAAATCATCAAATTTTTCTCATCTGTAATCAGTCAATCTTTCCAATTCGCTTCCTTTGGACAATTGTTTTTTTCATTATGTATTATGATTCGTATTACACACTACATACTTTTATTATGATATTTTCCGTGCATGCATCCGTAGTCCTTTTAATAAACATACTTTGACCACAATTTTATTTTGTCCAATTTTTTGGGTTTCTTATACATCACAACATCACAGTTCAGATATTCAGAGGCAAACTACCCCTCCTTTTCTTGTCATAATAAACCGTGAAGATACGAATTACAAAAAATAATTATTATGTTGCATTTACACAGCGGATTTGAGAATTGAGGACGTCTAAATCTAAACACACGCGTCTTCCATCTTTCGTCTGTATTAAACGCAATCTTTTCTTGTATTTTGTGTTTTGTGTTTTGGGTCACCAAACTGAATCCGAGGTTACACTTTATTGTGAAGACGTGAATTATCGGAATCAAGTATGCTGCTTGAAAAACGTTTCTATGATGGATAATGAGAGTGATTTATTGAAAATTTCAATCCAGATTTGAATTGAACTGGAAATAAAGTGGAGATTGAGATGGAAAAGGGAGAGACAGAGTGAGAGAAAGAGAGATACAAACACTCTCCCATATCATATGATGAATTACATGAAGAGTTCTGCCGTTGTCACCGACTAAAAAAAATGAATTGAAGCGTAAAATAGAAAATAGGAAAAATGGAGCAGAGCTTGTAGAGTTGTGGAGTAGATATGTGAAAGGGAAAAGAGTAAAGTATAAAGTGTGTGTGTGTGTCAGTTTGTTCATTTTGTCCACGGACTGGCGTCCATGTCTATATTATGTCTCGATCGTCATTGAACAGTATTGAATGACTCGACTAAAATGTGGCCACAGTCAAAAAATCTGAAGCCAAAGTCAAAAACTCAAAGGAAACAAAACATAGGATATATATGATGTGATGAGACGCATAGTGATCCGTCCGACGTACGTACCTCTACGAATCTACAATCTACATACAGAATACATAATACATAAGTAAGAAATCGTCCGAGGTGAAGATTTCACAGGAGAAAAAAAATTAGATGTGGAGAAGGGAAAAGGAGTGCAATTGCATATAAATATGTAGCAAAAAGCAATAGTGATGGGTGATGGTGATGGTGATGGTGATAGTGATAGTGATAGAAATAGAAATAGAAATAACAAATGATTCTAGATATATTGTATTTTCCATATAATGTGATGTGAGGTGAGGGAGAGAGAGAGAGAGAGAGAGAGGATTCAGAATTGAGAATTGAAGATGAGCAAAGAAAAACTAAAGTTAGTTTGGCTTTTGGGAGATGATGTGTTTGATTCTGTGCGACTTTGACCTTGGTTGAAGAGTCTCGGGAAAAAACAGTGGAGACAGAGAGAGAGAGAGAGAGAGATGATGCCTTTTGAAACCAATTTACACTCAAGTGCCACAATATCACAATATCTACTGGAATTTACAATTGAAACCCACAACTCATCCTATACACAGAAATGAACCGGCTCCGTTTCAGCACTTTCGTGTGTACACACACACACACACACACACAACTCCTTTACTTGATTCTTTTTACTTTTTACTACCCTTCCATTACTCAACTCTCAAAATTGTACATATACATATACATTTGTATTTATACATCTTATTATATTTAATTCCAATGGGTTTGCTTTCCTTTTCCTTTTCCTTCTCGTTTTCCCTTTGGTTGCGTTGGTATTTCTCTTGGTGTGATTATCATGTGTAGGTAGTAGGCATATAGGCATAGGAATAGCAGGAATATCGTATATGTACCTAGCAGGATAGTCCGATATGTATGTAGTCGTATGTCGGACGGAATCTTCATCTAATAGGATTTACACTATTTACTCCATGTGTGATTTTCCATTTCATTTCGGTAGCTGCATATCACAAACACAAACAGATAAAAATGTATAAATACGCACAAACACACACTCACTCACTGTTTCTCACCCTCGTTTTACATAGGTAGATATATCTGTAGGTATCTTATCTCACTCACCCTGAGTCTGAGTATCCATCCATCCATAGTTCATTCCATAGTTTTAGTAGCTTCAATTAAAATAGCAAATGAGTATTTATTTTGGTTTCGTTTGTGCCTGTAGCTGTACACTGTCTACTGTATAGCCTTCATTCACATCATACATAATTTCAATTTAAATTTCAATAGTCTCTTCCTTTTTGCACCATGAATTCCAATACACGGAAGGAATTCCAAGTTGAAACTGTTTCAAGCCATTCAGCAATTGTTTTTTCAAAGCCTTTATTTTAATTGGTATAAATAGCTGAAGATGAAACGGTGCAAAATGATGTGACAGTACAAAAATAAAATAATAAAACCGGGTGCGGAATGATTCCTTTATACCTTTTTTCGTCAAGTTTAAGCGTTAAACTAAATTGAGTCAACGTCAACATATTTACACATTGGTTAGATGTATTTTGTGAGTATATGGTGAGGAAAAATACCGTCGTGAATCGTCAATATGTAGTTTGGATTGTGTACGACTGTACAATGTACTTTTATGTGGGATTTCATGTCCATGTGAGAGTGAGAACTCAGTCAGCACAGTTTAGTACATACGACTGTGTGTGTGTGTGTGTGTGTGTGTGTAGGGAATGGGGAAGGATGTATGTATATTGTATAACTTGATGAATGTCGAGTTCCCTTCAGAATTCAACATGTTCTGACGGACGGAGTTGTGTCGTTTCCCTTTTTGCGGTGTGTTAAAGAAATTGAGGGAAAGCCAGTCAGAGAGAGAGAGAGAGAGAGAGAGAGAGAGAGAGAAGACTTGACTCTCCGCATCCTTTTGATCTTCACATTCCCCCTTTGTTCTTGACAATGGAATGGAATCTAATGTGACTTCACAACAGAATAGAACCAAACAGTAGGGAAAAGAAGGTCGTTTTGTCCCATGTTCTTCACTTGTATGATGTGAGACACGAGTCATCTGAGAATTGAAATTATTATCCACCCAAATTGCATCGTCTCTCTCTCTCTCTCTTTCCCTTTCTCTCATCTTTTCCCATGCAGAAAATACCCCCAAAAAAATTCAAAATATCCAAATCCCTAAACTGAAACTAAATTCCAAATGCATAACCACACGGACTAGAACTCACTGACTACTGACTCCTCATAATCCCCAACTCAAACGATCATTTCCAACTACATACAGAAATATTTACACACAAAAAAAACTGTCAAATTTCATTTTCAAAAATGCTTTTTTGTCACTATAGATACTCAAAACTCAAACTCTTCAAATTCAAGAATTTCAATTCAATATTCCTTTTATAAACCTATAGTATAGAAAGAAGGTTTTGCTTGCTTATACTGCCAAAACTTTCATGTATAAATATGTATGATACTGTACATACTTTACAATACAATTTGCATTGTATGAAAAATCCCTTCTTTTTTTTTGGCAAACTTAATATCATTTTTAGTACACAAAACACAAAACGCAGCTCAGAACTTAGAACTTGGAACTCATCCTTGAAGGTGGGTAAACGTACAAGCAAAAGCACGATCAGACACGATCAGTTATGAATTGAGAAAAGAAATTTGTATGATGGGAAACAAAAAAGGAGGGATTTATATTATAATGAAAAGACTCTGGGTGAGTGTTGACGTTTCAAAGATATGAGAAAGGCAAACAAAAGCTGTCATTTATATTATATATCTCTCCAACTCCAACCAACCAACCAAGTAGTTAGTTAGTTGAAGTTGTGGATTGTGGATTGTGGAAGCGAAGCCTCCCTACATACAGAACAGATATTTGTTGTACTTTGTATATGTGTGTGTAGACTTTTGCATTTATTCATGATCATGGTGCTCAAGATGTACATAAATATGTGTGTCTATTGTGCTTGGTGTTGTGTCCTGGTCCTGCATGATGTGGGATACAGAGCAAGAGCAGGATGGTCAATGTTTTATTATTAGTGATGGTGATGTATTATAACTATAGGGGATTTATTAGACTCACGCTGGACGTTGGCTTGGCTTTAACTTTGGCTACTCCACTCGTCAGTTGAGCTTTTCTCTCTCTCTCTCGCAGTGTATTTCATAGAGACTCACATTATGGACTGGGGCCAATAGATGAGAGAGAGAGAGAGAGAGAGAGAGACCTGCTCATGGATTGGATATATCTATCTATATGGGTGTTTTTAGTATATGGAGAGCGAGTGTGCATAAATAAGGAATTGACAGTGGGATATAATGAGGAGATATCACGCAAGCAGCAGAAAGAGAGAGAGAGAGAGAGGAGAGTTTATTGACAATGATGGAAAGACGAAGAAGGAGGAAGACGACGACGACGAGAGCGATCAGAGTAGTTTTGTACATACATGTATAAGCGAGAAGAAGAAAAAAAGCATACAAGTAGAGGCAGCAATAGCAATAGCAGCAGCAGAGGCAGCAGAGGCAGAGGCAAATGCAAGCGGGCGGGAGAGGAAAACAGAGAGAGAGAGAGAGAGAGAAACACACGGGAGTGGAGGACAGATTGACGGCAAACACGCGAGATACACTTTTTTTCTGTTCAGGATACACTTTGATGAGGAAGTTCCATTAACTTTGTGTGTAGACTCCATTTTTCCTTCTCTTTCTCGCTCATTCTCATTCTCTCACTCTATCTCTATCTCTCTCCATTTCTCTCTTATGCTCGCTCTCGTTCACACGTTGACACCTCAACACAACCAATGCCAATGGCCAGCCAATCATCCTTCCATTTTACATATCCCATAGTAAAAATAGTCACTTTTTTATGCTCAAACTCACTCCCACCATGATGACATTTTTTTTCTCTCTCTCTCTCTCTCTCTCTCTCTTCGTCTCTTCCTCTACCATTTTCTTCCCCCTTTATTATTTTTACAAATTACTAAAAATAACTAATATTTTGTTTGATACTTTACTCATTTACTTGTTATTTGGATCTGTGTTTCTGTCTGTTTCTGTACAGTGTAAATGTAAATACATGGTGTTAATTAAATACTATGCAATTTTAAAGGGGGGAGGGGGGGGGGGGAGAAATATAATTAAGGCAACTCCAGTTTCCAGTTTTTGAGTCCGAGTTTCATGTGTGACTGTGACTGTGACTGAGACTGTGAGTTTAAGTGTGAGTTTGCCTTATTGTTTTGGCTGCAATTATATCTTGTAATTGGTTTTCCTCTGAAGGATTCATGAGGATTTCCCCGTATGTTTGCTTGTGTGTAAATGTGTAAAGAGACTTGAGACCTCAAGTAATTTTTTAATGTGACGTAATTGGTTGTTTACACAGAGTAGTGAATATCCGAGTACTCTGCTCGGCCTGCTTCTGCTTCTGCTTCTGCTGTGGGGGGAATGAAGGAATGAAAATCCAGAGTAGAGTGTGTAAATAAAATTATAACTCAATTAGTGTCTTTAAACGCAAAACCATTCCCAGAGTACTGTTGCTCCTGCTCCTGCTCCTGTGTCTATTGCTTTTTCTGCTTACTTTTCCGACCCTCTCGACGACTCGACAGAGCAAAAGAGAAAAGAGAGAGAGAGAGAGAAAGAGAGAGAGAGTTTCCGAGATTCGCATTGAGATGAGTGGAATTGTGGAGACAGAGTTTCCGTCGCGTGAAAGTGTTTTACGATTTTCTCTCTCTCTCTTTCTCTCTCTCTCTCTCTCATATAATATTGTGTGTTGTGCGTTGGGGAATCCCATAAGGAAAATCCTGTATGCAAGAGAGAAAGTGTCTGTGAAAATTCCACGAGGACTAATAAATAATAAACTTTTTTCCTGTAGCCCATCCGGGCCTCTTGTGAATATTTAATTGACAAAGATTGGGGAGGGAAAAGAGAACTCACTCTCACTCTCACACAACACCAACACCAACACCAACAGCAACATACTGTCTTTGTTTCGTATGTATACATGATTTATATATATATATACATATATCTTTCCCTGAGCTCTCTGCTCGACTTGCCTGTGGAAAACAAGTGTTGAAATTTCCAAACGTACTTTAAAATTTATTATCTGGTAATTTAATTTTAACACAAATTAACTCTGCTCCCTCTTCATAGTTGAATTTTGAATTTTGAATTGGAAATTGTACAAGAAACAAGAACGCACATCGCTAGAGACATTTCATTCATTCCCCTTTGCAAGCTCAATGCACATTTTCTCCCCTTTATAAACGGATTTTTCAATACGAGTTGACAAACGGCAATAATTAGGAGTACACATTAGAATAGAACAAAATCCCGACAAAATTTAAAGTAACAATTAAAAGGATTGCATGGCTCACGTTGTTTGGATTTGCCGATATTATCTGTAAATTCTGTAATCATGAGGAATACGAATGGAAAGAAAAAAACGGAGTTGTTTGAGGCCATGAGTTACGAGTTTAGTCAAGGTGTAGAGCAACTTGTTTTATTTTCGCAACTTGAAATCAGTGCAAAATTTTTGTGTTGCCGTGTTTCAATATGCAATGGACCTTGAGATGGAATTGAGGAGAGGATTGAGGATGCATTACATTATTACATGTGTGAGAAATATTGTATGTCTGTATGTGTAGTGTGGAATGGAATGGAATGGAGTGGAATGGAAAGTAGAGGGTCGGGAGTTTGAACGTTTGTTTCCCATTTGCGTCATTGTTATATTTCTCTAGGGTGAAATAGGCCTACTGGCATTCCACCTATTTCATCTCTCTCTCTTTCTCTCTCTCTCTCTTCCTTCTTTTTTTCCTCACTCACAATCAGTTCATTTTCAACCTGAAACTACCCAATTTCCCATTTACTCTCTTACCTTACTTTCCGAATACTTTCCCCCTATTCCACTTGTAGTACTTGTACACACACACACAGGGAGATCTCAATCTCAAAGAGAGTTTAACACCTTTCCCATCGTATCGTCTTTTCAATTATATATCAGCCAACATGTGCAATTCAATTTTTAATCATTTTCTTGGACAGCATACAGATTTCCTTGCAAAAATCCCCCACAATTCCATAAAGCAGATTTGCATAGTTAAACAATTCAAAGGGATTATCAATGTACTGGACATTGTATTTCCACATTCAAAATTCAATGCACTGTTTGAACTTTAATGAATGGTCATCGCCATCATCGGTCATTTTCCTCGTCTATTTTGCATTTCTTTCTCTATTTTGAACTGTTTGAGTTTGTTTAGATTTAGAATATAAAAATAAATAAGTACATGTGCAGTCAAGCTCATCGGGCGGAGAATGAGCAAAAGAAAAAAAGATTTGGATTCACACACACACACACAGAAAATCTTTCACGTTCTTCTTCTTCTTCTTCTCGCTGTACTTGATTCAGAATATTTTAGATAAAGAAAAACATGAGTTGGAAACATTAATCTTTACTTTTTTCTTCAAAGTCCAAGATGAAGGCGGACACAGCATGTTAAAAGTATATGTATTCTGTATTCTACTTTTACACACACTTAAATACTGACATAAACGTGTACATATTCTTGTATACAAAATAAGTATGATAAAAGTTTACGGTAGAGAATTGACAATTTAGCATTTGAGTTTCTCGTTGGGCTGTGAAATATCCTTAATGTGTGTGTTGGAATGAGGAATAAAGTCGTCAAAGATGAAATATGAAAATAGCTCTTCTCTCTCTCTCTCTCTCCTTGTCTTTATTTCTCTATCGTCCACTGTCAGAGTGATAAAACATAATAAAGTAGCCAACAAATGAGCTGTACAAAAGAAGAGAGAGAAAGAGAGAGAGAGAGAGATGTAAAAAATGTCTACCTATTCTGAGAAAGAGTCTACATTCTACACACATGGGCTTTATTCATAAACAATGTCCTATTTTCAACTATTACTATTGCCGTGTGAGTTTATTATCTGTATGTACAGAGAAAGAAAGAGAGAGGACGGGATTTTTTGAATTGAATTGTAGACTGTCGAGAGAGAGAGAGAGAGAGAAAGAAGGTAGTGAATAAATAATAAATGTATACATATGTAAGCTGAGTGAAAAATATTCAAGTGAATGGCTTGCTTTTGTTTCGTCCTCTTGTCCACACACAACACAACACGGGACAACACACAACAGTGCATACAAACTCTGTCTGTATGTAATGTACAATATTAAGTCGTCATCATAGAAAAAAGCCATACAGAGTCGAAGCTGAAGAATTAAAACTGAATTTTGAATTGACGACTATCCTCTCGCTCTCTCGTTCTCTCTCTCTCTCTTTCTTTCTCTGTTCAGATAGACTACAAACTCCGACTACATGCGACGACGACGACGACGACGACGACTATATGTATTTTTATTTGTATTGCCATTACCTATTTTACAATTTGGAAATGATTATGTATTTGAATGGAGGATGAGTCCAACGAACACAACATCTGCTTTTTTTATCATGTAATACTCCTTATACATTTGGTACTCGTCATATCTATCCGTACTCTGCTGTCTCTACTTGATACTACAGACAAACTAAACTGACAATATTTTTTATTTATTTATTTTTTGTATTTTTCATTTATGTATTTATGATTCTAATTTGTGTTGACAGACTGGAAAATATTCTTTTCAAAAGAGAGACAGAGACCATTCTGCTCCTCTTCTTGCTGTTGCCTTTTTTCTCCATTCATCCCCACTCATTCTCTCTCTCTCCTTCTTTTTTAGCTTTTGTTCGCCATCTTTATACACGTTTTTTAAAAACTGTATTTATATATGTATATTCTCTCTCTATTCTTCCTTTTAATTCCATGGTCTAATAATTACATTACATTACAAGAATAGGAGTAGATAAACATGTTTCAATGACCACAGTCGTTCTTTTTTCATCCCTCCTCCTCTATACTTGAGCCCTGTTTGTTTGTGTAACAGAGAAACAGAAGTAAAGTAGTCGGGTTACATGAACTCCTGTACTGTATGTACTCACATATCTCACATACTCTGGCTAATATTCTACGTAATTTGAAACAAAATTTCAATTTGCCATGTAAATCACAGCACAACACAACAATAGCACCCACTTACTATCGTTAGTTAGTTCGTACTTGAAGGGAGCCAACTTTTATTCTTGAGACATTTTTCAATGACTGATTCAATGAAAATCCCCCCACGGTGCAGTACATTTTTGGAAAATTAAGAAGAATCCCATTTTTTTAAGTATTTAGTTAAAAAAAGATGAGAATTTCCGGGACAAAATGTCGGATGTCATACATGTTAATTGATTTGTATTGGTATTGACAGGTTTCACTGTGTGAATTGGGAATTGGGAATCATCTGTCAAAGGGAAGGAGAATACAAAAGTTTAAAGTACAAAAGATAAAAGAGTGACCTTACTATTATCATCATCATTATTATTATTTTTATCATTATGATTGTGGGGAAAATATAAAATATATTTAATAATAATAATAATAATAATAATGATAATAATAAATGAGGAAGGAGAAATGAGGTGAAACGAAGCGAGAGAAAAAATAGTAAAAAAGTGGAACATTTTTGGTTTGATGATGAGAGATAAAAGGCACCACGTTTTTGGTTTGGGTTGTGAATTGTGAATTGTGGACGGGGAAGGTTCAATAGCTTTTGGATGATGAAAAGATGCGCTCACGCTCATTGGATTTGACACAGAAGAACTAAAAGACGAGAGAGGAAACGATGAGTGTGGAGTGAAATCAAAAAAGGTTCTTGGAAAATAAAAGGAATGAAAGAGCATTTCCTTTTTCCTTTTTCCTTTTCCCTTTTCGGCTTTCTCTCAAATATGTACGAACCATTCAAAATTCAGAATTCTCCATGTTTCTACTGATACGAATATTATCCAATCCATGTATATACATAAATAATATATCGTTCAATCTTATTAATATAAATACACAAGGACAATGTGTTCAGTTGTTCTTGGAGCTTGCGTTTGAAATTGATTCAGAGTCGCTGCTTTATAGTCGCTCTCTCTGTCTCTGTCTCTGTCGTCATCCGGAATTGAATTTGCTCAAACACACAAAGTGAATGTGGCTGCTCCTCCGAGTTGTTGGTTGGCTGGTGTAAGAAAAAACATACCGGGATTTAGGGCTGAAGGATTTTCTCTCTCTCTCTCTCTCTCTCTCTCGTTCGGTGCTATTATTCGTGTCCTCTAGAATCCCGTTGGAGTTGTAGTTTGTAGTCATAGTCGTAGTCAGTCGTAGACTCTCTGGACAAAAAGTTAGTAGCTTGGACTCGTCGTCATGACAACATGAGCTTTTGTAGACTTTTCTCTGTGTTTGTCCTGACATTAGTGGAGAGTCTCGTCTCATCCTATCGGTAGCAGTCGACTTAGTCTCTCTCTCTCTCTCTCTGTCTCTTTCTCTCTGTCTCTCTCTGTCTCTGTCTCTCTCTGTCTCTATAGAATCTCTATATTCTACCACCACGTATTTTCTTTCTCCAACTATATATAAAGAGTTGTGTGTGAGTGTGTTTTGTCATGTCCGGAAGGATCGCGCATGTTTTCCCTTCCTCAGAATCCAGAGAACCAACCAAAATTCACTTCAGCCTTTATTTCTAGGCATTGCGGAAAAAAATTTAGTTTTTATCGATCCGCGTTTGCGAATTTTCATCTCGTCTTCTTGTCTTTCGACCATGTCTCCATCGCTTCTCGCTCTCTTTCTCTTTCTCTTTCTCCTACAAATCATGTCCCCCGTCTCAACGTCTATATCTTTCCCACATAGAAACTCTTCCTCTCTCTCTCTCTCTCTCTCTCTCTCTCTCTCTCTCTCTCTCTCTCTCTCTCTCTCTTGTCGTTGTCCATGTCCATACATATACGACGAGAATTGGTCTACTGCTTTCACGTTTTTTTTCTTCGTCTTCTTCTTGGGATATCTTTTTAGTTGTAGAGTAGAACTGGGAATTGTAGTGATATAGCCAAAGTATCTTTTACCATGATAGCAGCCAGAGAAGGAGAAGAAGAAGTAGAGAGAAAGTCTTTGGAGACCTGCAATGCGGATGTTTTTTCCAAGTATTTTTTAGTCTCTCTCTTTCTTTCTTTCGTCCTCTCTCACGTTTCTCTCTCTACTTGTACAAATGAAATCCTTCGTTCGTTCATTCGTCCTCTTTTTGTCTTGTCTTGTCTCATGACTGATATTGATGGGAGAATGACCAAATCAATAATAGACAGGGAAAAAAAAGAAGGATACAACACTAAAAAAAACATATAGATATACAGACATGCATAAAACATTGCAAAGGTAATACAACGAACTTGGAATTCCAATTCCAATTTGAACATGGAGAATTCTGAATGTTGAATGTAACTTTTTTGTTTCACGAAAGAAAACAAAATCAGTATGATATATATAGTTTTGGGATTTTCTCCCCTGGAAATGAGCATTTCCTCTTTGACTCCAGCGGGTCGTTTGGTTTGGTTTGGTTTGATTTTGTTTGGTGGTGTCCACAGGGGTTATTTGTTGCGATACGAGAATTTTTGTCCATGATCAAACTCCGAGGAAATGAACGGATTTGTTTGGATTCCCCCGCTCCAAAAATCTCCATTTCACATAGATAAATACAAGAATAATGGGTGTTTAATTAGAAATAATCCACGAGAAGAAACGTCTTTGAATTTCGATTATCTATCCGACTTGGTTTGAGTATTGAAAAATTTGAATGGATGTGGATGGAGGATTTGAAATTGACAATAAAATGACGATGATGAGGAGCAAAAAAAAACGTTTTTCAGATGATATTCTCTCAAGTCGTCATTGTCAACGAGTCGCCAGAGCCAGAAGTCACCAAGTCCGAGACAAAAAAAATTGTATTGAGTGTAGTCAAGCCAATGGGAAAAGGCAAAGGAAAAAGCCTTTGGTGGAAATGTAACAATCAATTTAAAACCTTTTGTGAAGCCTTTTTAGGCTGGAGAGAGGATGAGCCAGAAAATGACGATGAAGAAAAAAAAATTGTACGATGTAGAAGAACCCATTATAATTTATAAAGTTACGTACGTGTGTGTGTGTGCAGATTTAATGTAGAGGATAAGAACAAGAAGGAGATGCTGCTGCTTTGAAAAACTCTAACGTTAACATTCGAGTTAGCCTTAGAACACACGCTTATGCTTATCTATACACATTATACACACGTTAGAAGTTAGAACAAAAAAAAACAGAGTTTGAAATTGTCAAATCAGTTGTAAAGAACAAGTGAAAATTAAACTCTTGGCTCAGTCAAAGTCAAGGTAGTCATCGGTAGTAAAAAAAAAGATAAAAAAGGCAAACGCCATTAGGATGACAATTGACAATAAAAAATCAACCAACCAACCAACCACCACGTGTAATAATGGCCAAAGGGGACACTTTTCTTTTGCTCTCTGTCTGTCTCTCCTTCTTCTTCTTCTTCTTCTTCGCTGTCTACGACGTGATGGAATGTGACATAACATATAACATAACAATATTGTATCAAGTCGCGTATAATCATGGAGAACTAGTAGAACAAGGCGGTTCATCTATAATCTATAGTGGAGTTGGTGTGTGCATATTATATTATATATAAGATATGATGGAGCGGTCTTTTGATTGTATGTGTATGTGTACTAGTATGTACATGTATCTGTATTTTGTGTGTGCGTTGTTACCTATTGAATATTGAATAATTTGGATTTGTATATATGTTGACAGTATTGGAGAAATTATTGACATCGAGGGATGACGCACTGTCCATCTTTGATGTCTGTAGTTTGGCACTCTACGGAACACAGGCACTTCCCATTAAACTCAAAATTGTTATCGTGAGTAACGTTCAGCATTTACTCTTCTTTTTTTTTACAGATATGTATATGTAATAATGTATATGCTGACTATCTCGAATCTTTGAATCTTCTTTTTCTTCTTCGTCAGCTTGATTCACCATTATTTATTAATTTGGATAGTTTTTTTTTCTTTTTCATGACGGAAAATTGACATTGATTTTTTTTTCTGTGGTGGTTTTTGTGTTGTTGTATTTGTATATACAATTTATGTATGTACATTACAGGAGAGACTACTCCATACTCTCAGCCCTGCTCAAATTGACAACATACTAAGGAGTTTTGGTTGGTCACCTAATGACCTCGCTCGAGGCTACATGATCCAGGTAATTTTGGACAAACGTGTCCACTACACACAATTGTTCATTTTCATTTTGCTCTGTACAATATTCAACAGTCGTCAGACTCTAACTCCCTTTTTATTCCATCTCCTCTTCCTTCTACATCTACAACTACCTGTATCCATAACATATTACCATTCACCATTTACCATTTTCCTTTCAAGCTTCAAAAACTATGATTGTAATTGAGAGAGAGAAAGAGAGAGAGAAGTTGGAAGACATTTTACATGACAAAGGCAGCGCCAGCTCAATCTAAAATAAAATAAGTCTGTGAACAGATATTATTAACAACATTTCCCTAAATAATCTCGTCTTTTTTCCTCCTTCTGTACATTTCAGTCACACGCTGTATATTTGTAAATTTTTTTGTACTTTTCCCTTGGAATGTTCTTGTCTTTTTGTTTTATATATGGAAATTTTGTTATTCTATACATATTTTGTCATTTGTTAGTTTGTCGTGACATTGTCGCCTGTGGTTTTTTGTTTTTCATTTAAACGTTTTTTTTTTTTGATACGTTTCACATGTCAGATAATGACATGATGACTTGTGACTTTCAGTAATAATAAGAATAATAATGATTATTAGTACAACGTTGGCAAACTTTTAATAGAAAAAACATGTTGAAAGCGTCACTCTCTCTCTCTCTCTTTCTTCTTCTCTCGGTGTTCCTTGGTTTTGTTATTAATCACTCGTGACATGAAAGAGGGTTTGATTAAAACACACATACATAAATATATGTACATGGGAGATACAGAATAAGAAGGATAATAGATAAGTACTAAATACAAATAATAATGATTTTAATGTAGGACTCAAGGCGCGCTCCACTCACTCGCTGGTCCATGTTACCCCGTGAGGAAGAGATTTTAATTCTACAGCAATTCCTACGGTTTCCAGAGACACGAAGTCTCAGTTTTGTTCTCTTACGTGATGATTTTCCTAATAATCATATAATTAATCAGTCACTCGTTGATGAGTCCACCACCAATCACACACCGCAGGCTTCCATAGTCAAAAGTAAGTCTCATTCAATTCAAAATTCAAATACATTATTACATATCGTACTTACACGTATTGTAGAATGTCAAGTTATTTTCAATTCATTTCATTTCATTTATCTGTAAATATTGTAGTATAAATAAATACCATGTAAATATGTACCTCCACCTTTTTTTGCTTTGTGTGTGTGTGTGTACATTGTCTAATTTATTTCGTGATGGATTTCCTTCACTTTTCACTCTCAAACTGCGGATATGGATTTGATTGATTGTACAGTATAAAATAAAATATGATTGTTGTAATTGTGTGTGTGAATAGGTCCCAAGGCGTCATCAACGACCACGACGACGCCCGTAGAAATGACACAGAATAAGATAATTTCCTCCTCGTCGGACTCCTCGTCACATGAGGATGTGACAGATCCTGTAGATTTAAGCTCGAAAAAGAATCATCACAGTAATAATAGCAACAACAATTCGAATTCAAATTCCAACACTCCCGACAAGACGATCATGAGCAGTAAATCCTCATCCAAACAACAACCGATTGTGACACAAGGGAACGGAAGTCATAATAGTAGTAGTAGTACCCTCAAACGACAACAACAATGGGCTTCAGTCCCCTCCCCTGCAACTGCTACACAACTTGTAAACCCTACCACAGGTAACTTCACTTTCTCACATTTCTACACCTTTTAAAAACAACTGATACTCAAGTTTAATTGTTAATTGTTGATTGGGAATTGTTAATTGAACAGGTAAACGTCGTGTCCAGTGTTCAGTCTGCCTGAAAACATTTTGTGACAAAGGAGCCCTTAAAATTCATTTCTCTGCCGTACATTTGCGGGAAATGCATAAATGTACGGTGGTGGGTTGTAATATGATGTTCTCCTCTCGTCGTTCAAGGAATCGTCACTCGGCCAATCCTAATCCTAAATTACATTCACCACATCTCCGACGTAAAATCAGTCCACATGATGGACGGACATGTCAACCCCAAACGATTCATCCCATTCTATTCAATCCCATATCATTCAATAATACTCAACAACAATCTCACATCAAACGAGAGAGTAACAATAGTAATAGTAGTTGTTATGATGATGATGATGATGATGAACATGAAGAAGAAGAAATAGAGTACAACCACAAAATTGCGGATAGTAAAAAGGATGGTGCGAGGAAAAGGAAATTAAAAAATCCGGTTCGTCTACCAAGTGTCACGGATGACTATTCTGGTGATGATTTTTGTTGTTATGATGATGGGACGGAAGTGAATATGAGTAAAACGGGCTCCGAAGATGAACTTATACAGGATCATTTGGGACGGATAAGTAAATTACCCATTTTCCATGAGGAGAATGATCATGATCAAGGTCCGAAAGCTTTAGTTAAAAGAGAAATTAAAGCGGAAGGAGAATCCCATTCTCATCGTGGAGATGATTTTGATGAAGTCGATGATGATGATGATGAAGATGAAGATGGTGAAAATGGGATGCGGTCTAATGGCTCTAGTCCTAATTCCAGTAAGTTCCCATCTTTATCTATCTCTCTTTCTCTCTCTCTTCTCTTTTTTAGTTTTTAGTTGTCACTTGACTTGTTTTATTGTAGAAACTTGGTAGTTTGTTCCTGTTTTTCTCCTCTCATCGCTTTTCATTGTTCGCCAGTGTACACATTTATTTTCAGTGAAAATAAAATTCTTCTTCTTTTTCTTCTTCTTCAAAAACAAATTATAGCATGAAATGTTTGTTTGTTTGTGGAAATCCCAAACCGATTCTTTTTCCCATTTGACTTTGAATCAATTTAGACATCCAAATTTAGTCTTATATTTTCTCTCCTGCTCCAAAAGGATGAGAAAAATACATAGATTTTTTTGTTGTTTGCTGTTGTTATTTCTTTTTTTTTTTGTTATTTCGTTGTTGTTTTTCATTTTTTTTTTTTTTTTATGAATTGTGTAGATTTGTGCTTGACGCCACTAACTTTCGTAATTAAAAAATAAATAGTTGTTTTTTTGTATGTAAAAAAAAAACCTACCTTTTTTTAAGAACAATTTCATACAAAAACGAGCAAAAAAAAAAAAGTTGATTGGAAATTATTTGTAAATATTTTTTGTTTTTGCGTAAAAAAGATGGTGACAACATTCCCATTGATAGGGAGAATCCTCGAAGGTGCATAGCGTGCGGCAAAATATTCCAAAATCACTTTGGCGTAAAAACTCATTATCAAAATGTGCATCAAGTACGAAACGAATATATCTAAATTTTTATCTTAAAGTTTACAAACCAAAAAAAAAAAAAACACCTTCAATTGTTTAAGAAAACCTATAATTAACAGAGTACAACTATGGAAATCTAGAATACATTTTTCGTGTCCATTCGTATGAATATTTTAGAGTTGATGTTGGTCTTGGTACTGAACAAAAAACCCTTCATTTTATAACAGTATTTAACAACAGTGTCCTGACTTTTTTCCGCAAAAATGCAAAAAAATATACCTTATACATCACAATTCAAATGCTCGTAATTGCGTGTAAACAAGCACAAAAAGTATAGTTATAGGTCACTTTTCCTGACTGATTTTTCCTGGGTTATGTTCAGTGTCAGTACCAGAATTCTATAGTCAAAATATTCTATGCATGTGTATATTTAAACTTAAATTCATTCTAGATTCTTAGCTGTAGTCCGTTAAAAAAAATGATTCAACTAAACGTGTTCAAGCATTAAAGCCGAAAGACGACACACACATAAATAAAAAAAAGAAAGAAATAACAATAGAAAATATCTACATATACATTAATGAATGGATTTGACAAATTCAAGTCGTCTGGAAATTCTGGATGTCAATTAGTAAACGGGATTCCTTTTCTCTTTTCCCATTAGAAGCTAATGCACAGCTGCACAGTAGACGGATGCAACGCCAAATTTCCTTCTAAGCGCTCTCGTGATCGACATTCAGGTGAATTTACAATTTTACAGTTTTTTTTTTTTAAGGAAATTCCATTGTCAGCATAAAATGAACGAAATAGGATATTTGTATTTATATAGGAGTTTGATTTGTACATGTGGGTAATTTGTTGTTGTTCGTGTATAGCAAATTTAAATCTTCACCGCAAACTCCTCTCTACCTCGGATGTATCTCAGTCACCAAGTCCTGATATTAAAGGGTCGAGTGGTGGGGGATCGCTCCCACCACAACCACCGCACATTTTCAATCCTTTCTTTTTCAATAATAATGGAAGTTCCACGGCCGTTCCTCCGGGTGTTCTCCTCCCATCCTCTGATATATCTAATCAGTCCAGCCCCGAATTCACCAAACAATCGCTCATTTTTAATCCGTATTTTTTTAATTGGGGATCCGCATCATCTGCTGTTCAGTCAGCTGCAGCGGCGTCCGGTGTCGTTACCGCCAGCAGCAATCAACAACAACTTCACCCGGTATAAAGAACAAAACTTATTACTATCATCATCATCAAATCCCAATCAAAACTTATTATTATTACTTGACAGTACTTTCGTTCACTCAATGTGTCATTACAAATGTCTTTGTGTCCTCTGTCTTTGTTTCAGTGTACTTTCAAATAGCATAAAGAGATAAGCCTGTACCGTGGAGGGTTCAATACAACGAAAAAATTGCGAACCACGGCACAGGCTTATGCAACTGATCTTTTTGGAAGTCTGGAGCCAGGAATCCCTCCGTCTGGTGTAAGAGTTTGAAAAGAATTTTTTTTTAGAATCTTAAGCTGCGTTTCCGTTGTTTGCATTGAGAAAAATTTCAATCGTCACTGATGAATCTTGTTCTTTTTTTTTTGGTATATAGGAAAACTTTCATACGCTCCAACTGAACACTCGCCCAAAAGAAACTACTGGGAAATTAGGAATGGGAGGAGGAGGAGGGAAAATGGGACCATTTCTCTGTGACCATTGGTCACCAACGGATGCCCATCGTCATCTTCTCCCTCTATTTCGAACAATCAACTCAATCGGTAAACCAATAAATTGAAAAAAAAACAAACAAACAAACAAAAAGAAACGGAAATATAAAAGTAAAACACACACAAAAATATGATGAGAAAAAAAGTCAGGAGCCCCTCCCCCCATACACTTAAAAATAAATAAATAGAAAAAATAATAATAATAATACATGATGAAAAAATACCCCTAAAAAAACAAACACACACACACACAACAAGAGTCAAAATTGATAGACTGATATATACATCTTGCAATAATACGTATTATTGTTACATACTACTACTACTTCATGCATAGATTGTGCTTAATTGTTAATATTCCATTGTTACGTACTTGTATTATTATTATTATTATCATTAATTATTACATTATCATAACCAAGCTACCATTTTGTTGCAAAATTTCCACATCTAATTACAAACAAAAAAATACAAGTCTTTTGATATGAAAAGCGCCAGAACACAGATTTTTTACACACAAAAAAATTCTCATTCAGTTTACTGTTTGGAAATCGGCAGTTTTTTTTGCAGTACTTTTTAGATAAAATTTCAATGGCTTCCATACAAAAAAAAAACTAAATATGGCAAAGAAAAAAGTATCATCTGTTTCTATAGGTAAAAAAAATCTTTACAATCAGATTCTGTGTACTAAATACATTGCAATTAGACAAAGAAAAAGCGAAACATCTGACCATACATAATTTTGTTTTGGAAAGTATTTTTTGGTAAGAAAACAGAAAAAACCCTTTGAATCTTTTGTTTTTTGTTGTTGCCCGGTTTTGATTCGAACAAACTTCACTGTATAAGAGAGACGACAATTGAATCCTGTATAAAGATAATAGTATTTATTATTTACAAAAAAAAAATGAGAGGTAGTACATGGCATTGAATTTTGTCGTTTTTTTTGTTTTTGAAGTACATGCCTATACATACTTATTACTTATTAAATACACAAGCACACTTTACACACAGACGATGAAACCCGCCCGTTGTTTCGCGTTTCCTCGTACATTTGCACTGTATTATTAAATAATGATAAAGATTACATACATATTACTACTAAGTATATATATACCTACATACATAAATACATACATGATGACATTGCAAAAAAACTGTATTATTATTTGTATTTACTTATTACATATATATTATATATATATACGGATTTGACGTCCTTTACACACTACATGAATACATTTGGTAAAGCTAAAGCTAAAGCTTTTATATGATAAATATATAGAATATAAATATATTATATTATATAATCTATATACATAAATACAATATTATACATTTAAAAAGCTAATACAGAATACAGATACTGTACGAGTTGTAAAGAAGTTGAGTATTTTCCCACTGTGATTATTAATGTAATAATTTTTATTTGTTATTATTAGTAGTTGATATTTTTTACATATATACTTATATAGATATATTATTATATATAGAATTATTATTATTATTATTATTCATATATTGCATTTATCTAGCTTTCATTTCATCAATCATGAATGAAGTGCAAGTTTTATTTTATTTTATTTTTAGTTTTGTTTTTTTTTCCTCCTCATAGATTTTAAATTATTCAGTATTGACTTGATTTTTTAGATTGTAATTTAAAGTTAAGTAGATTGCAAAAAATTATTATTATTATTTATATATTTTGCATCCCAAATGGTACACACGAGCTCATAATATTATTATTATTATTGTTATTATTATCATTATCATTATTATTATTAAGTATTGCTAGTATTATTACATTACATCAATTAGTATTATCGTTATTTATATAGTATTATTAGTTACAGTTTACAGTCCTAAATACGTGTGAATGAATGATGATTCATTTACAAATCAAAAAGAAAAATCATCCTTAATTGTTTTCCATGAAAAAAAGAGAGAAATATCATCATTTGTAATTTACTCGTTTCTTCCTTATTCATTGTCCATAAGCAAATTATATATGAAAAAAAATAGTTAATGTGAGTTTTCTCTGAACAAAAATTTCATAAAAAAAGGGAGATTAAATGTTAAAATGAAGAAACGACATACGTACACAGAGTCTGTCATTGAGGGGAAGAGATTATTAAAAACATATACATATTATTATTATATACAATTAAAAACAACAATGAATCAAATATTATAATTAAATATGAAATTATTATACAATTTAAGGTAATATTTCAAGAAGGAAACAAAAAAAATTTCATGATGAATTCCACCGATGAACTTTAGAGTATTATTATACAGATAATGAGTACGTGAAGCGAGCAATAAAAAAACCTTGTATTATAAAAAATATGACAGACTTTCTCTCTCCCGCATTTCAATTTCATTATGTATACACTCATTTTCATTATTATGCCCAATCACATTAAAATTTAAAAGTTTTCGGACGTATGTAAAGCGTAAATTTTCCAGCAACGCCATATGAAAAAGTAAAGTACTGAACTACTGGTGAAAAAAGGTCCAGCTATATCTTATATAATATATTTTCATGTAATTCAATTGAACCCGTGTGTAAATGCGTGTAGATTGTATGTAGGTACAATGGCGAAAGATGGTATTTTGCACAGTATAAAATGTAATCGATTTGGTGTCTAGACCCGTGTCAGGCTGTCGGTTGTCGTCAACTGGAGTACTCAAGTGAGCACAAGAGAGAGAAAGAGAGAAAGAGAGGGGAGAAACAATTTTCAGCACAGTTCATTAGTTTGAGCATTTCTCGGCATCTTCCCTCTCTTCACTTGTGATCTCTCTCTCTCTCTCTTTCGTTCTCTTGCTCTTTCTGATTCGGTTCCTTTTCTTGGTGGAAGTATGGTAACTATTCATTTCTAGATGGATGGACCTTATGGCATCTGAAGGGTTCACAAACTCTCTCTCTCTCTGTCTGTCTCTCAAGTTTTCACTTTAAACCGAAAAGTTTGTATGTAAGAAACCTACAGAGTGTGTATGCATCTATGCTTCTATGATTCCTCTCTGCTTTAAACCCAGTGATTTATTGTAACAAATAACAAATACTGTCACTTCTCGTTCTCATTCACCATCACAGAGAGAGGAAGAGAGAGAGAGAGAGAGGAACTAGCATGCACACAATGGATTTTTTCTCTTTCTCTTCTTCTGGTTATAGATTAGAGAGAGAGAGAGAGAGAGAGAGAGAGCGATCTGGAACAGATAGATGTTCGGTCGGATACGACTGACGATAGACCCACCAGCTCGTGGTCTGTTCTTATGTCATGTCTTCTGTTCCCTTGTACTTTGTACATACAATATATTGGTCTTTTATCATGTTGAGAGACATGGAAATGGAAACGGATACGACAAACCATTCTCCTCAACTCACAATCAGTACCGACATAATGACATATCCAAATATCAACACCCCTCAAAAAAAAAACTCGATCACTATAATAAGCCAGTCAACATTGGACATTCTACAATCTAATATATTGTAAATTTTCTAATGTGTCTCAACTCTCTCTCTCTCTCTCTCCCTCGTCATCGTCATCATCATCCAACTCTCATACTTTACACTTTAAAATTTGGAATTTGGGAAATGATTCCATCATTTTAATGTTCAAGCATCATCCCGGGTTCCCGATTTACATTTACCCCTTGTCATCATTAGACGAAACATTAGTGCCATTATTTTCCATTTAAGATATCATACGATATTATCCAAAGTTACATGCAGTCGTCAAGAGTCCTCTTCCCTTGATTTTGACTCCAAGGATGGATTTGCATATCCAAATATCCATACATAATAGATCTATTCTATTCGATCTATATTTATTTTTGGATTAGTATAGAGAGCGCACTAATATTCGGCATAATACAGATAAATGAGCAGTAACATTGATTTTAAGAGGGGCAAAACCAGGACAATGAAAATGACAACGAAAAGATCAGGAAAAGAAGCATAAGAAAATTAGTTTGATTTGTATGTAGATGTTTATCTGTTGATTTTGTTGTGGTTGTGTTGTCAGTTGTCACGAGGGGAAATGTAATCGCTCTCTCTCTCTCTCTCTCTCTCTCTCTCGCTTCTTCTCGTCAGATCAAGTCAGATAAAGTGTATTTAAAATTCTCCAAATTGTTAAACAGAGGAGAGAACAATCTCTAAACACGAGTTTTACAAAAGTTTTTACAAGATTGTACGTGGAGGAGATGAAACAAAAGCGAGAGAGAGGGTGAGAGAGAGAGAGAGACATAGAGCTGGATAATGGATAATGGGTGTAGTATGAACTATGAAACATCCCAACCCCCGCGGAGACTTTTGGGCATTATGAAGCAGCTGTCGTCATCATCATCTTGGTCGTCATCATCATCTTGGTCGTCAGGTAAAAACCGTGTGTCGTCTTTGTCTTTTGGGTTTTTGGGTCTTTGTCTTTATCTTTGTCGTTGCCGTCGTCGGTCCGTCGGACGGTCGCCTCTCTCTCTCTCTTCCTTATCAAAAAACTCACCACAAGAACAAGACGGATATACAGTAGAGAGGGATACACATGTATATTGTCTATTGTGTAACGTAACACACTCATCGTAAGTATCAACATCAGGTAGCACAAGCAAGGGGGAAAGTATGTCGTTTTGTCTTTGTCATACTCCAGATGTAACCTGTAACCAACCAACAACTCCGACAGACAGACAGACAGACAGACCCAAGGCCTTCTCTCGTACATATTCCAAAATTACAAGTATATAAATTAGAGGCTGTGTGAACATAGACTGCCATCCCATTATTATTAGTATGACCAGAGTAATACCCAGTGAGAGTAGTAGATTTCCAGATTGCAACACATCGTCAACCCCAAAGGCCCAAAGGAGAGACGACACAAGGAAGATACGATAGAAGTGAGGACAACACAACACAACACACAACACACACACAAAGATCTCTCGAGCTTTTCTTACCAAGTGAGAAAAACAATGTAAATGTGTAAGGGAGCCCAAAAGCACGCTTCACAAAAACTTTGGTTACAGATACTCCACAAGTGTGTGTGTGTGTGTGCACTGTGCACTGTGCACAGAGAACAGAAAGGGAAACAGACATCCGAGTCATGTGTACATAATAATAAATATATGTATGTATAATGTAATGTATTTATGTATGTACATTTTGGATTTCCATTTCCATATGGAATGAAGATGAGGAGGACGACAGGACTTTTTTTTCTTGTTGTAGTTTTTTCGTCTTTGGTTTTGTCAGATCGTTTTTTTTTATTCTGGTTCTCTTCTCCTTCACCCCTTTTGTTGCCTTCATTTTCTCTATTCACTTGTTCCATGTCTCACTACTCATTTTTCATTCTAATGACTTGTATACCTCTTTTTCTTCAACTTCTTCGTCTCCTTCTTCATGTCCTACGCAACAAATAATAACGAATCGGAATTTTAATTCATTTTTAAATAGAAATCCCAAATTTGTTTTTTTTTTTTGGTATCCTGTAATTTATTATGTAAGACTTTTTTTTTAATGACAAAAGAGTAACACATTTACATTTGGAATTTGTCTACCATTTTTTGTTCTAATTAACAATACGGAAAAGCTAAGGAAAGGTTTATCAGTTGCACTCTCAAAATACTGTTTACACGAAGTGTAAAATTAAATACACTGTACTTACAAGTTACAAGGAAATTCCTCGCATTTCTCTGGCCTTTCTTTCGGCTTCTTTAATCTTTATATCTTATAAATCACTGCAAAACCGGCTCCTTTACTATGCTATATTTGTTGCATTTTATTATTATCCTGATTTAATTGAACTATCTTGACAAAATTAAAGGAATTCAAATCGGAATTGCATGGAAATTTGAATAAAATAAAACATTCCGACTAATCCATTTGCATTCAAAACACGAAAGTAAAATGGAGCAGCCGTCACTTGCATGTTCCATCCATTTCCAATTCTTCCCTTTTTTCTCGCAAAATACAAAAAACTCTACTTTTCATCTCGTTGTTCATGTTGGTGTTGATGAAATGAAGGATCTCAAATTGTTGCGTGAACTGGGATTGTAAAGTGTACAGATTCACAGATCGCGTGCCGCTCTTTCTCTTCCTTTCTTTCCATCTGTTTCTTCTGTTTCTCCATCAAAATCAAGTCATTTAAATGAAATAATAGAGGATTTTCAAAGGTGTCCAAATGAATTGCAAAAACGTGTGTACTTTATTTAAACTTTTGTTGCGTCAAGATGACGGCATTCAAATCATCCAACGGAATACTCTTTTATGCAGTGTAGTAAATTGGAGGAATCTCAATGCCATCCAAAAAAAACTCAATAAAAGTTTTCCTTGTCTCTGTCGTCCTATTCAAATACAAATACACATTAGAGTTTAGAGTCTAAACTTTAGACAGTATAGATGTGGCGTTGTAGAGTATATTCTTTGACATGGAGATGGAAGCGTGGTGAGGAGAATGGGAAAAGGAAAAGGGAATTTGTGGATTGAGGAATGAGAGAGTCCGAATGAGAGAGGGTAAAAATAATAGGAAAGTGCAAACGATGAAGGAGGGCAGCAAAAGACAAGTACTGCATGCTTCAAATCGAAATTAACCGTCGGATAAGTTACCCATATGCAACATACGATACATACACTTTACGAGACACAAACGTCTATACATGTAATTTGTTCGAATGCACCTACACACTCTTTATACTTTATACCTATAGACAAAGGGTAGTTAAATGGGAGATTCGAGAGTCACCATCAACCTCAAAGAGAGAGAGAGAGAGAGTGTGTATGTGTGTGTGTGTGAGTACACATATGTTTTATTCTCATTCTCGTGGAGTCTTTTTTGGGCTCGAGTGTGTCCTGAGTTCTGACACACACACTCTCTCTCTCTCTCTCTCTTTCGGCCCTCTCATAGGAATTCCAAACCAAACTGCTTGTCTCCAAGAAGGAGACAAAGGTGTAATTAGTGCGGTCTCCTCCTTGCGACAAGAGAGAGAGAGAGAGAGAAAGAGACAGAGCGAGGGTCATCACATCATGATGGTGGGGTAAAGCAATCTACCACTTTTCTCTCTCTCGCTCGCTCTCTCTCTCTTGCTCTCTTCTCCTCCTATTTCCTATGTGGATTTGGATTTTGCTTTGGACCAAGTTGAAGTTGGATGCTGAGGGCAGGAAAAGCAAAATGAAGTTTTTGGTATGTATTAAACAGGGTAGGGAAATACTCTGAGGAGGACGAACGTAGAAAGTAGTTTGTACATGACGTGAACGTGAAAAACATACACACACACATGCTCTCTCTCTCTCTTTCGTTTCATACACACGACCTTCCTAATGTTCTGACGAGAGAGAGAGAGAGAGAGAGAAAAGAACCCGAGAATTAGAGCATTTTATGATCGATGGTCGAACTCTAAGGGAAAGAAGAAAACAGAGATTTTTTTTTGCTTCTCTCCTCTTCACTTCATACTACAAAGGATCAAGACGGAGAGGAATTTTATGTCCAGGAATTCAACACGACAGCCCATGGGGAATTTCTATATAAACAAGGAACGAGGAACGACCATCATCCGTCAGTATCAAGTATAAAAAGCAAAGGGAAATTGAACGAGTACATATATGAGCAAAATCAGGATCAAATCCCGAGCAAACACTGCCTGCAAAAACCTTCTGGATATGAATATCACAAAACAAAACAACTCGTTTTCCCTGCTGTATTTGTTATTCAAGATGAAAGTTGAGTAAATCCAAAGTCTGCTAACGATAAGTAGTTTGGACTTGCTGTCAAATTTAAATGACTAATACTCTGGCTCTTTTTTTGTTCCTGTGAAAGTTCCTGTGAAATCTCACACCAAGTTCAAAGATTAAGGAAAAGGAAAAAGTGTTTTGGCTGGCTGCATCAGACTTTCTCTGAACACTTACGGGAATTTCCTTCATTGGTCTGTATTCCTTCAATCTTCAATATTGTATGTAATATAAATAAATATAGTTTGAGGTTGAGTTTGCATGGGGTCAATGAGTGTTGAATAAAGTACAAATATGCGTTGCAACAAGTTGTGTGGGTATTTTTTCACATTTTTCTCTTTTTATTTTCACTTTACCTTACTTGAATATGTACATTTAATTATTTCTAAGCTTTAAAAGCAAGCAAAGGGGGACCATTCCACCATTCCACCATTACCACATTGTTATTTTACATAGTCAATTCATGAATACTGTTAAGAATTGCTATAGCTGAAATTGTGAACTGGTTTGACGAAGGTAAAAAGATTTGAAATTCAATGTTAAAAAGATGAAGAAGGGGAGAGACAGAAAGAGAAAGAGAGAGAGAGAAAGAGAAAGAATTAAGCGACTTTCATTCAAAGATCGGATATGAGGAGGCAAAGTGTGGTAAAGATTAGGATTATTGGAAATACGTAACTAGGAATATCAAAATGAGGAAAACTAAGCAAGTTTGTCCATTCACACATTAAAAAAGTCTTAGTCTATCTTGTTAAAATGTACAACGTATAAGGAAAATGAAGATTAATTGACTATGTATTATAGAAACTATAATATGTACAGGATTTATACATTTACATGTACAGGAAAAGCCTCTGCCTCTACTCTGCCTTAACTGTATGTAGAATTGTAGATACTAAATTCTACATTAAAATGTATGTTGTGTGTATATTATTTTTATTCTTAGTGCGCGCGTCATCGTCAATTCTTCTCTACATTTTGAAAGCCATGAAAAATAAATGTAATTTAGATATTTACAGGTCTAAAATACAGAAAAATTCTACATTTGACGTACTGCTTCAAAAAAAATGACACCATTATCAGACCAAAATCCTTAAATAAGCTTCAAAATGAAATCGGGCTCGTTTTACATTTAATTGATTGATATTTTAAAATATATCGTATATATGAATTACGCATATATCTGTAATTTATCTGCTCCCTGTGCATGACTGAGCGCCTCTTCATTAGATTTTCATTAAACGGCCAAAGAAATTAATCTGCGGGTAATTCTGTACAGTTTTTTTTTGTTGATACATATGTGTTTGTTTTTTGCGATGTCCAAAAATACTTTTGATTTGGATCGTGGTATGTGTTGTAGTTTTTCTTACTCCTCTATTCCAATCATCCTGCGATCACATTTAAAATAATTTCCGATTGGCTTTGTATTGCATTTGCTCTTGAAGGATGCTGAATCGGGGCATGTCATTGAGCCGAATGAGTCCTTTACCAGAAAATTCATTGGTGTTTCGTCTCTCTTGTTTCTTCAAGAAATGAACAGCAATGGCCATTGCGGAAGGGAAATCAATCGTGTTACCCTCTAAAACACAAATTCCAGAGACAAATAAAAATAGTTACATCAGAAATTAATTGTAAGTGTACAATAGAACTAAAAATCATCTCATCTATAGTTCCTCCGTCTTTTCTATACAATATAGTTACTATACATACACGAGAGAGATGTGTTTGATAATCTCGATTACGCATTTGAGTCCCAAAGAAATCACATCACATCTCATCACAGCCAATTTATCCTTTCTTTCTCTCTCTCTCTCTCTCTCTCTCACTGTCTCTAGTTTGTAAGTCTGATCATAAATTTCCTCACCCACCACCAGTCAAAAAAAAAATCCGATGGCGACACAAATCTGAGCGAGCAACAACCGTACAGATAAAAATATAAATTGTGTATATACTCGTGATCACTATAACTTATGTACAAGCAACAGCTAAAGCTAAAAGGGAATTTTCTTCTTCTTTTTTTTGCGCTCTGAACCCAAATTAATTGCCACAACGTTTATTATTGGAACAATCTCAAATCTAGATGGATCACTTGAAGAAGTGTATGTTTAGCCTAACCTTGATAAAATATTTTTTGTTTCATTTTATTTTTATTTTTTCCTACAAAGAGTCCTGTATATGCTGTCTTTGCATCATGACATTGTCTTTCTCAGGGATTAAAGCGCGCTCATCCTCTCAATTTATCCACACACTGATTTTGATTGTATGAAATTAAAAAATGGGTAGTCCCTTTTTTGAGTCTCAATTTCTAATCCATAAAATATATCGTACGATACAGATTATTTTTACTATTCTTTGTTGTATCAATTTACTCTGCCCACTCTGCGATTCAGATTTGATTGTCTCTCTCTCTCTCTCTATAAATATACCTACGTACATATTTGGTTTAAAAATAGATGGAATTGCGTACGCGTCATCAGATTGATTTCTATCAATAGTCTCTTTGTCAATTTAAAACAAAAAAGTCATTACCGAGTTCAGAGACTCAAATGAAAACGAGAGAATGAGAGAATGAAAAGGGAATAAAAAGTGTATTGACTTGAATCTGACTGATCTAATTTCAATATTCGTTACTTATTAGAATATAATGTTTTGTTTGTTGTCGTCTCATTTTGAAATTCCTCATTGTGTTGTGAATTAAATTAAATTATACAGACAGAATTTATGAGGTCAAATGAAAATCGTACCTGATTTCAAGTCAAATTGTCTAGTCTCCTGGAAATTGGAAACAAAAACAGAGGACAAAAGAAAATGGGTTAGTGTCTCTCATTTAAAATGTAAACTGTGTAGGAGGAAATTATATGTCTCATGAATATACTATTCAATTTTATTTACCTTATTTAAAACGACATATGTGGACTCTGTACAAACAAAATAGGAAAAGCACAAAAATATAGCATATGAGATTTTGAAACGAATATTTTTTTAAATAAATATATAAAAGTAGACAATATTTTGATGCGGGTTTTTTTTTGATTGAGGTCTAACCTGCAAGATGAGCTTCAATGAGCTCGTTTAACTCATCTTCGTTGACAGGGACTGGTGACAAGAGACCAGCAATGATGGTTTCCATGGCAGAGACAGGGATTGCTCCGGTGCCATTCAAATCATATTTCTTGAATTGCTTTTCCATGTCTGTAATCAAAAGATGATAGAAATGGTAGAAATGTAATCATTTATAAACACACACACACACTGAATTATGTGAATAATGTTCAACGCAAGTCTGAATCAATTAGCGTTTGGAATTTGGAAGTGGTGCAGATATGAAAAATGACTTACATTTCACAGATTCCCGTTGAATTTTTCGCTCCTGTAATATTCAAAAGAAACAAACATGGGAAATTAATCACAACTGTCATATTTACATAGTCATATTTACAATCGTACATGGTTTGAACTTTAAACTATTTGTACACAAATGCAAATGTTGGAGAGAGAGAGAGAGAGAGAGAGAGAGAGAGAGAGAGAAAGGGAAAAGTTGGCAGAATAGTTTTTGTCGATTTGCCGCTGTGATTGTGATTAGCTTCAGTCTCACACAAACACATTCATTTCAACACGAAAAAGAATCCTATCTTCATCTCAGAATGGAAATGGAAAAGCCAAAAAAAGGAAATGCAATGTAATGTAATGTTATGTAACGCCGTTATGTTATGTTACGATATGTATTCCTGACACACTGACTGTCTAATCTTGAAATGTGATGTGTGTTTCATCTTTTGGCAGTGAAAAGTGTAGGATGTGATTCAAAAAAAAAAGAGGAAAGGGGTGACGAAGAAAACAACTGTCAAATGTTTTTACAGTCTACCACCGTTGAAAAATGTCATGCAACTAATTGCCCCATTCCCCCAAAACTCACACAATCAATGGAGCCCATTGCATTTTATTTTCCCTTTTTGTATGCCGAAAAAAAATATGCTATAAAAATTCTTCAAGAAATCCGTGTAGTGTATAATTTGACTGTAAATTAACCCAGTTAATTTGTGTAATGGGGAATTAATTACCGAATCCTTCTCCAGTGCACCACAGGAATGACATTAGCAAAATATAAAAATACCATGAAATCATGGCCATAAAAAAAACAAATTACGATACTACCCTCAATTTAATTCCCCGGCTTCCTTTTTATCCGCGGAGATCAGAATGTCAGAATGTAATTTACATTGACCTAGGTAAGTTGCAAATCTATACATTTGACATTGAAACTTTTGATGAATGAATATGTAATTAATTTATACTGTCGAGACAGCTGACAAAATATTTTGAAATACAGATATATTCTCAACAACTCGGAAACTCTCGGAGCTCAGGTATTTTTGTCACTATGTTGTCCAAAGCCCAAATGTATTTCCAGTAGGACTTTGTACAACAAAATCAATGAATTTCAACAATTACAAACATGACACGTGCTTTACACATAGGATTCTTTAAGGAAAAACTATTACGTTGCAATGTGAATTGGGAATTGCGCCGATATTGCTCAAGTTCACGTTCATGGATACGAATACGAATATCTTACAAATACGACTGACGAGAGTAGACGAGACGAGAAGAGACTACATGCAAATGCAAATGCTTGAGTGTATAACTACGATACAAAAAGTAAGCTAATTAAGTTGGCTAAAGCTGTTTACGTGTGTTTGTTTATGTGTATTCTTACACAATTTGTCTTTGTCTCTGTCTAAACTCGCTCTCGCTCTAAGGAAATCCCCTTTTTTTGCCATATCAAATTAGAATCTGTGGACACGTCTGAACGTGGATTTGGCTATGTATGTACAAGTTTAATGTGGAGATGATGATCATCATGACATGAGCCCACCCTTGAGCTATACCACAGCAGTAGCAATAGGAAAAATGTGGACGATGTGAGAATGAGAATGAGAAAAATTTGAGAGGATAAACACAGCCGACTTGACTGTCAGTAGAGCTCAGTTGTTGAATATCTTCTCATCTAAATACTTTACCCAACACCAACACCAACACCGCATTGCATTGCATTTCCTCAGTTTTCTCTCTCTCTTTTTTCTCTTAGCAATGACAATTCAACTGAATTGCCAATTTCTCACACTTCTATCAACTTGTATTTTTTTTGTAGGATGAGAGAGAATTTGGAGTGGGGCCAGATCAAACGGTTTTGAAATTTGAACGTAGAAATGCAAGCAGTGACAAAAATCTCCAAGATTGTCAACGATACTTTAATCACTCAACTGGCTAATGCTACATAACTTAACTACATACTTGAAACATTTGAACATGCACTTGGATCCTCATGTTATCTAACCTCAAATTACATTACATTACATTTTCCCTACATTTCCTCAACACAAATTCCTTTCAATCTTTAATAATAATAATCCATTAATGATTTCAATTACCACCTTTACTAAAATCTGATATTTTATACATAATCTTATTTCCCATGTAAACTGTCTAAAAATGTTCGTGTGTCAGTTTACCAAAAAAAAACTTACATGACAATTTGTGAGTGGAAAAGAAATTGAAAAGAATCAGAAAAGTTGAAAGGAATTTTTTCAAATTCTCAAATTTCTCCCAAGAAAACGAAAGAATTTTTATTCCTTACCATTTCGATAGAGAAGTTGTGTTGAGGATGAAAAAGAAGTGAACAAGTTTTAAAGTGTGTAGAGAAATTCCACCAAATCAATTGGAAACAGTTGCACAGGAGAAGAAGAAGAAGTTGCTCTTGTCGTTGTTAATTGGTTGGATTTATATAGTTGAAAAGAAGAAGAAGAAGAAGAAGAAGAAGTCGGAAATCCTTTGAGCTTCTTTCAGGGGTAACAAAGTTTTTTGTTAGTATATTGATTTTTGAGAAGAAGTGAGAAGCAAACTGTTGGTTATTTCTGTTGGAGATAGTATTAATTGGGAAAGGAGAAGACTTTTTGTTCACTGATTTCCGACCAAAGGATCTCGAGTCTATTTAAGAGAAGAATGATCAGATTTGGTGTGATGTCCCAGCCTAAGTAGTCGCGGATTTCCCCTATAGCAAAACACATAGGTATAGATAGAGGACTAGAAAATACCCGGTGACAGTCGAGCTATATTCTGTTTTTCCTTGTCTGAGGTCTCAAAAGTTCTGAAGACGACACAAAATAAATGTGAGGTAGGATTCTCACGACTGTCTATATTCAAAGCTATACAGTTTAAAAAAAAAAATTATATGTGCATGTGTGGTCCTCTTCACCTCTTCATCCAATATCCATACAGCAGTTCATATACAAATACAAATACATACATAAAAAAAATCACTACATTTCCCGTGACTCGTTACCCGCCAGCGATCGGGGATCGCTAAGAATTTGTCAAGTTGTTTCGTGCGTTTGGAGAGAGTTGGGCATAAGATATAGGGTTTATTCATTACGGGACGACGACATAAAGCGTGGTGCATTTTTTGTAGTAAGATGACTCAATTTGATAGCGACCATAAAACACCACGATTTGAAGGCTCTACATATGTACATTGACTCCGTACTTTCTGTACCATATAAATGACAAAAATACAGATTATGGGTTGGGCTTCTCCATGTTTTGTGGGGTGCTGAACGAGATTCGATTCAACCGACAATCGAACATTGAACATCAAAACCCACAAAAGAATTTCTTGTCTTTCTCAACATGTACGACGATATTTAACTAATATCGTATATAATTTTTTTGTGCCCCATGTATCTTTTTTTTCATGGGCTATTTCTATTTATAGCTCTCAAGTCTGTATCTTTTTTTGCTTTTTTTTTTGCTATTTGATATACATCGTTCATCGTTTCGTTTGGGATCGTATGCGTAGGTGAGTCCCTTCTTTGTTTATTATCATCAACTGTTGCATATTGCATGGGTAAGATTTTTTTTTTTGGGAAAAAAGTACGCAGCTTATGAATCAGTCAGATGTGACTGTGACCGACCCCAGGTTTAAATTTAAATGCAGATATCCCACAGTTTTGATACAGAAAACTTATACACTCGAGGAAAATGCAATTGAGGAGATTTATTCAACAAAAAAAAAAAAAAAATATAAAAATCCCCTGTATTAAAATATCAACAGGAATAAAATGATGCAGATTGTGTGAATTGTCTCGTAAAATATATAATATGCTTGAACTTGTTCTCAATCTAAATATCGCTGCCAATTGCAAATTTTGTAAACGCAGTCTGCAAGGATTTTAATAGTAAATCTTCATGCATTCAAATTGTCATTAAGGCTTTTAAATCCATGTTGCATTTTTTCATGGGGGAAACTAATTTTTAATGACAAATCCAATTGTGCTACATAAAAAAAAGTAAATTTTATCCTACATTAACCAATTTGACGATTTAAAATAGGTGGAAACTTTCCGGAAACATTTCCCGCAATATTGCCCCCCCCCCCCCCCCGATTTCGCTTGTTCTCTTTTCTCTTTTCTACTCTTCTCACTTCTCCATTTTTGGCTGACAGTTTTTACATGAAACAACAACAACAACAGATTAATTCATAAGTCAGAATGTGCGCATAATATAAAGACAATAAACGAAATGAGCTGAAAATAGTTTTTTAAAAGGAAAAATCTGCGTACTTTTTTTTGTATTCCCGTTTTTTCGCAGGTGTCACCGCGAACTGAGAGATGAAATATAGAATTTTTTTTTTTGAGGGGATGGAAATGTAAAAAACCTCAAATGCCGTTCAGCATCATTTCAAACTATGTCGTATTTCAGTTAACATTGAGAGAGAACTCTCCCATAAATTATGTTGGACTTTCACCATTGAGAAAGGGCAAAGAAATGAGAGAGAGATGAAACTGAAACTGCGTCACGAGATGAGTTGAGATGAGATAAGATTGGATTAGGAAAGGCTCGGGGGAACCCACACACAATTTCATATCAAACCACCACTGTTGTCTTATATTTATGAGCCAAACTCTCGGGATCACTCTGCTGTTTCTCATTTCTATATTCCTCTCTGCATTCTGCTCTCAAGAAATTGCAACCAAGAAGAATCTTTTTATGCTTTACGCTAATTTCCATACCTTACTCTAAAGAAAAAATGTGAAATAAAATTTCATGAGCCATGCGACAGCGACAAAGGAAGAGAAGGAATGAAATCGTCCTTTTAATTTGTCATTCCTTATTTCCAACATCGGTTTGGGGGGGGGGGGGGGGGGGGGGGG
>JAIUND010000579.1:0-63291 GCA_034699125.1 Gisinianus flammeolus
TATGATTTGCACTTGGGATCCGAAGAGTCCAAAATCATATGGGAAAAAAGATTTTTTCATATGGGAGCATTTGGGATAATATCGTTTTCTTCTCGTTTTCCTCCGATGTACCAAATCCCATATGATCCTAACTCCCATTTCTGTGCGGGCAAACACAAACAGACAAATATAGAGAGAATGGTAATAGTGCACTTCTTTGCACTCTGTGTAACTCGTAGGTGGTCACTTATTGCCATTGCCTTTATTATAGCTCAGAATTTGTATTTGTATGTGTTTGTGTTTGTGTGTAGTGTGTGTGTGTGCGCAATTCCTATTTTCCTGCACCTACATTGAGAATTCATTCAAAACTTTTTGTACGTATGTACAAAAAACTCTTTCCGCTTCCCCGACTCTGTTTCAATTTTCAACTCATTCTCTTGTTGTTGTTGTTGTCTGGTTGGGATTTCGTTATATTTGTTACTCTTTTCCTGATTGTTTTCCTTGTATATATCTATACATTAAGATACGATGCGATACGATACGATACAATTCCCAAATCCTTAAATTCCAAAAGTCAGACGCAAATGGCAAATCACCATCCCCAAAAACTCCAAGCATTCAAATGAGAAATTAGAAGCTCTGGTACAATTGGTGGGTTTTTTAGTTTGAGTTTGAGTTTGAGTTATAGACTTTGTAAATGGCGTGTCTTATGCCGATGCGTATACAAACAGAGTGGAGATTGAGGGGTGTTGAGTTGAGTGCTGTATATATGTTCATAGATAATATATAGTACAGAGACACAGAGAAACTTTTATTCATTTAACACCTGAACGAATCATCGGAAATTGGGCCGACATTTGAGATTTGAGTGCGTTTTCTCATTTTAAGAGTAAGACGCTGAACTGAACTGAACTGAACTACATACCAAACTATCCAATGAAAATGAGAATGAGAATAATAATAATACATACTCATCGTGTTGATAGTTTTAGTTCGTATTTGTATTTGCAATCTCTCTCTCTCTCCGTCTCTCCGTCTGTCTCAAGTAGAATAATGTGAGAATGTATCAAATTTTTAATTGAAATCAAGAGTACATTTTCCAGATATCGTGTACATTGTACATACAGACAGGGAGAATAGAAGCGAGACATCCGAGAGTTTAGTCAACTAATTAAAAAGGCTAACTCTGACTCAGAAACGTCAAAACAAAAATGAGAGAGACTCAAATGCAGCATGGTAAAATACAATTTATTTTCAAATTAGTCCACATCCAAATTCAAGCATTTAACTTGAGGAAAACAATTATTACCATGTTATTATTATTTTGAGAGAATAAAACAAAGGAACAATCAGATGAAATTCAATTACGACACTGTCATAATCATAATGAATATGAGCAGTATGAGCAATGAGCACTGAAAATTACATTTGTAATATTTATTATTATTGCCACGTGACGTTACACAGAGATCTCGTCAGTCATTTGACAATTTATATTTGTCAAATGGCTCTCTAGGCTGTCTCTCTGTCTCTCTGTCTCTCTAGTAGTTAATAGTTGGGCCATTCTCGCGTTACACTTGACTGCGAGTCTTTATTGGTTTTTGTCTTTCTTGCAATTTTTTTTTTTTTTACTCTATAATTTTGGTTTGGGATTTTGTTTTCTTGGTCTGGGAGTTGGATGCCTCTTTTCTTTATGTATAAATACATAATTGTAAAACTTGGAAGTTAGGAGTTGTGACTTACTTTTGGTTAGTTTGGTGGTTCACCTATGCCATTAAACTTTGGTAATATTGGTTTTGTTTTTACGTTGTCGCCGCATTTAACAGGATACAGAAAAAAAACTGTCTGTGCAGATCTCAATTGAGTTGTCGGTTGTACTGCGTACGTGCAGACACATGTATTCATGAGTTTTAATGTATCTCGTATAGTTTTCACAAACAAAAACATAATAATTACAAATTTGGTTGATCACACTTTTCCTCTAATTATTCATTTAGTTTACATTTATGACAAATGTTTTTTGCATAAACGTTTTAATTGACTTGGGATTTGACTCTGCTTGGATTTTAGCATATTTGACAATGTACCACCTCTTTTTGGGGGATAAAATGTCAAAAGTCTAGAATGTTTATCTTGGTTGGGGTGATGACTGATGACAGAGTATAAGCGCGTGTTCCTTGTACATAAAGCCCAGCATGTGGATGTACACAAATGTCAGTAATCGTACATGTAATTGTACGGATGAATTTAATAAGCTCCAATTGCTTAATGAAGTTGACACACCCTTGTCAATGCCGCTGAACTTGCAAATTCTTGTATTTTATTTTTCTTCACATATTTCCATTAAAGAGGTAAACGGAGGAGACGAACCACGACAGATCGTGTGTAGTAATTACACCGCATTCTCCTTTTTGCACACGGCATCTTCAAAAGTCAAGTCAAGTAACCATAATATTATACATTATACATTAAATTATAAGAAATATAATACGAGATGTACAGAATACAGAATCCTATATTTTATTTACTTGACACTCTACTTTCATGAATCTTTAAATTAAAATCTACTGAAAATATGTCTCTGAGCGATTTGATTTCATATTAAACAGATTTATATAATGAGAGACTCGTTGAAAATATGTAGCGCAAATTTATTCATCACGTAAATTGTAGATATATACTGACGTGAAAAGTGGAAAAGTCTTTTATATACGATATCTTTATGCAAATGCAGGATTTATTTAAGTGCAACTTAGATCGTACAACTAAATACTAAACAGTGGCTCAATAAAATTATTGCAAAGTAAGTATATTACTCGTCCGTCAGTGTCTTTGTGCAATTCTGTATGTATGTACATATTTGCTTTACGGTTTTCTACAGAGACATGTATACTTTACAATGTGGTTCATGTACTGTTATATTATATGGTTGAGGTGTGTGTTGTGTGTGCCATGTGCCTTATGAGGAAAAAAATTTACCAACCATGAATTGGCCATGTCTATTATTTGCCCTCTGGTTTATTATGTTAAGAATCTACCCTGGAAACCATTTATCCTGTTTTTCATCCTGATTAGTTGTAATCGGGATGAAAAACAGGATCCAATTTATCCTGTTTTTTATACTGGTTTTGGTACAGTTATTCGTTTTTTGACTGGATCAAATCAGGAAGACCCAGGGTCATAACCCCAAGATAAAACAGGGTATGTAGTTGACGCTGGTTTATTCTGTTATGCCCTCATGTCACATCCTGTTTTATCCTGTTATGCTCTCATGTCACATCCTGTTTTATCCTGTTATGCCCTCGAACGGACCCTGTTTTATACTGTTTTGCCGTCAGGTCACACCCCGATTTATCCTGGAGGTCACGTCCTATTTTATGCTGTTTTTATGCGACCCTGTTTATGCTGTTTTTTTGTCCCCTTCCCCTTTTGGGGTTTAGGGCAGGTAGTAAATATTGGCTAGAATAAAGGAAATGTATTAGGTTTCAAACACAAATATTCATTATTGTTTAGAACAATATTATTAGACAATAATATTATATTTATTTAAATGAAAAAACGATTCATCATTATAGTAATAAATATATAGGATTACAGTTATGCAAATATAATTGTAATATGAAAAAATGAAAAAGAAAAGTTGTTTTACAAAGTAAAAAATGAATGGGATTGTAATTAAAGTATTACAATCCCACTCTCTATAGAAAAAAGTAAATAAGAATATTATAAAGTAAAAAAATGAATTGGATTGTAATGAAAGTATTACAATCCCACCCTCTGTTGAACAAAGGCGGCATTAATTTTGATGCATTCAGTCAATTCAATCTTCATCATTATTGGTTTTCTCACTCTTATCAATGATCAAAGATTGACTTTATTCTTTATCTTGATCCTCACGATCAGAGATATCCATATCAAGTGGAGTTGGAGCAGAGGTGTTGGCTTCATCTTCTAAAGTCTGGTATGGTCTTGTCAAGTCCATCATAGTTGCCCAAATTCCACCGGCTGGGGCATTTAAGGGCTGTGAATTCTGAGACTGTTGACTGTTGTTACTATACAAAAAAAGAGGAAAAAGGAGTTGTATACAATTATTATTTATGGTAAGGAAATTGGGATTTTTGAAAGATAAAGTCGCAAATTTTTTATTACCTGTCATCCTTTCGGCACACCGACTCATTGAACCAGACTTTGATGGCTTCATTAGTCACTTTTCCAAGTGTAGTCGGACTCCTATTTGCGGTTGCAAAGAGTCGTTGGACGGCATATAGAAAGAAGAGCAAAAAAGGTAGAGAATTAGCTTACTTGGTATTGGAAAAGGGATAGAATAAAAAATGTTGTTTGAGTATAGCAACAAACATATTTTCTGATACTCCATTTTGTAATTGAGGAAGGAAAAGCAGTTTGTTTTGGATCACTTCTAGAGGAAAGTATTGAAGTGGTCCAACATTACTTGTACCAACTTGAAAAATACCCAACTGAGAAGATTCAATAGGATTGTCAAAAAAGAAGGAGGTGTTCATGTAAGGCTTTCCCATTATGCCAAGCTCAAGCCCTTATTTTATTATATTGCAAACTTGGACAATTTCACCTTTCGTTGTTACGATTGTATTGTCCGGTTAATAGACAATCTCGGTTGGGTTTTCTCTTGGCTTTGTTGTTGTTCATTATCCTCATCTGAATTATCACTACTGCTACCATTCTCATGATGATCTTCATAGTTATTATCCATCTCCATATCAGAATAGTTATTGTTGTTGTTGTTGTTGTTACTACATTCTTCTTCAGCTTCCACGTTATTTATTTCTTCATCTCGCTCCTCCGTCTCTCATACTTGTTGCTTATTATTGTTAATATTATTATTATTAAATTGAGCTAGAAAGCGTTTTGCATCTCTATTCGCTGCATACCTAGCTCGTCTTCGCTCGTTTCTGGTCAACATTATTATTATCTGGCCGATTTGCCTACACTTGCTTATAATTTATATTTTCTTTAGAGATGCAAGTCAAAGTAAAACTTTCATTATTTTGGCTCTTCTTTTGTTGTTTCATGTATGTCTACTATTTCATACATCTACATAAAGGTGGTCATAATAGCTTAATTTAAGTTTGGTTTTTAACATTTATGTAAATAATTACATGAATTAAATACTTACTCGGACATTAGCCATTGTATCAGGCAGCACAAAATACGTTGGAAACACGTTTACGGTTTGGTGTGGAGCGACTCTACACCATATAAAACCAAAGAAAGAAAAGCATGTACTATATACTATATACTATATAAATCTCGACATTAATATATGAATATTGAAATTAAAAGGTACTTTTTCTACACTTTCTCATTTTTATATAACTACATATTTGTTAAACGCAATATTATGAAATGTAAATAAAAATAAAAAATGAGAAAAGAAAAGTCGGTGTGAGGGAGAAGGTATAAATGGAAAATACACACAAAGAAAAAACTTGGAGGAAAAAACTTGGCTCGCTCTCGGCTTTTGCTAATTATATTTACGTACTTTAACATATGTATAATTGAAAAGAATGTTAATTACCTTGATTAGTTGTTCCGGGATGTTAATTGTTGATATTTGTGTGTATAACTTTAAATACACGCAAATATAAATTTAAATATGAATATGAAAGCAGCAGCAATTTTTAGGCAATGTCTGCTCCTCGCTGAAAATTTCTGACTGAATATTGCCAATAGTGAACGTGCGAGAGGCTGACGCTAGACGTGCGAGCCTTTCGAAAGGAAAAAAGATTCGATTCTCTCTTTATCCTCCATTTTTCAATTCCATTTAATTTGTTGGTCAATACTTTAATTACAATTATTTACGTGATAATTGTAATATGTGCAGCATATTTAGATATTTGTAAAGTCAAAGATATAGATGTACACAGTTCAACTAGTAGTGGACAACATGACCAAATATAATAAATTTGGGCACATCATAAAAGAGTTGACGAATTTTCACAAGAAGCCGGATTTTTCAACAGATCAAGCCGAACAGCCAGGTAATAATATAAACTGTAAACTATTGTTATTATTATTATTATTAATAATATTCTTCTCAAAAACAGCAGAGTTTTTCTTTCAAAACTCCGCCGTACCTTCCATACATAAATAAATTGTAATTTGTGTTTGTCTTTTATTTTTTCACAGGTTGAAATCGTTACCGACAACGGGAATCCCCACCAATGTAAAATAATTCAATATTCAACTAGAGACTGGGATGTAATGAAAGAATTACATCGCAGTTATTATTATTGTTTTCTCGTTCAAATTATCATTTAATATGACTATACAACATTATGTATTTTTTGTGTATAAACTTTACCAATTTCTACAGAGATTGCAAAGAGGTGAAAGCCTCACATTGCAATCGTTATATACATTTATCTATATATTTATAAATATACTATGTATTTGTTGTATACATATAATATTTTTGTACTTTTATAAATGAATGAACGGGTAAATTTGCATTATGGAATAAACTATACTGTTCAACCCACTCAGCCACGGCTGGAACAGTTCTAGAAAAAATACAATTATTGTTTTTGACCCCTCCATATATGTTTTCATTTTTTCATAAAAATACTCACCATTATCATCCCATATTTGCATAAAAAACGCATAATAACTTTTAATTTTGCCTCAGCAAAATCAGTCTCAAAAAACAGTATAAAACAGGGCGCTAAATCACCTTGTTTTTATCTTTAGATACCATGAAAAACATCAACAAAGAAAAACGGTATAAAACAGGACAACTTTTAGTTGTCCCAAGATAAAACAGGGTCACTCTATCATCCTGTTTTTATATGTGGGCATCAAGAAAACGTTGGCCCCAAAAAACAGGATGATACAGGGTCACACCCCAAAGAAATCATCCTGTTTACAGTTGTAAACAGGATGAAAAACAGGGTCACAAAAAACAGGATGAAACAGGACGGCCATTTTTTTCAAATATTGACCTCCGCTGACCCGGGAGGTCACTTCTTTCACCTATATGATACTCAGGGGGTCATATTCCACCCCTAGTTACCCGGTAAAGGCCCTTTTTAGGCAGAAAACCGAAAACAGTATAAAACAGGATGATTGGCCATCCTGGGAGAAAAAATTATGGCTTCCAGGGTACTTAGATGAATAATAAAGCATGCAGAGAGAAGGCACAGACGGAGTCATCTCGTTGTATATCTGTAGTATATATATAGTCGAGTAAAAAATCTCAAGACTCAAGTCCACAGGCACATTCGACATTCCCAATTTCAACACTTTACCATTTATAAGATTATCATACATATTTCCCGTACGTATTTATGATAGAATTAGAATTAGATGAAAAAAACATATCTCATCTATTTATTATTCTTAAACGTAACAATGTGTACGTACTTAAGTACATACATACCAGCCTACATTCAGATTTTTATGGAGAGTTTACAACGACCACGACCACAGTTTACCTGACTTGAGAATACGTAAATTTGTTCAAGGCATATCTATAATATATAGATACAGTCACATATTTGTGTACAAGAGTACAAGTTTTGAACTATATATAATTTAAATACCTTGGTATGATTCTTCATTCTCATATTCTCATTCTCATTATTTTGTTATCTCTCCCCCAAAAAATGTGTATCGAGAGTTGGATGCATTTTACCAAAGTTGCCATTTGACTTTGGCAGAGTTTAAGTGTGTTTTGTGTGTATTTTGTATACATGCAGTTGGAGTTGGAGAGAGATGGCAATGAGATAAACTCAAGACGTATATATATATATCATTATAAAATCTCATATCTGTGTACATCAGACAGAGCGTTGATGCACATCCATTTACACTATGTATATGAGATGCATAAGAAACAATAAACGCCTCATCATTATAAACCATCACTAGCCTTGTCACCTTTTGATGCTACTCCTGCTGCACATACTATTTTCTGTGACCTATACTTTACACATTGTCACAGGATAATCTAACTAGGTTGTTCATGTCATCGCCGTTCGTTGTCACTCTATTAATGGACGCATATTTAGTTCGATTCAAGTCACACTAAATAAAAATAAAAATAACAAAACTGTGTTATTACATTTTATCAAATGAGGAGCTCAATTTATGCACGTGGAACGTCAACGGCAACCCTTTGACTTTTCTCTCTCTCTCTCTATATATATATATATATACATTTCTCTATTATTTAGTACATATTTATGTCATCCTAACGCTATCAAAATCCCAATCCCAATCCAAATCTGCCACCATAACTAATACAGATATTACAATGAAAATGCACGTAACAGAGCTCTTTTGTAGGTACGTTTTTCATTCTTTTTTTTCAAAAATTCTCAAGAACTCAAAATGCAAATATGTAATGAAATGAATTGCTTTTGTCAGGATTTGGAATTCCGAGGAATTCAGGCATGATTCATGTGGTTCATGAGAAATTGTGTCTGAACGCTGTTGTTATTATTATATTTTTCCTTTATTGGCGATGAGTTTGAGGGAAATGCTAGAATGTATATTTATATTATGTACTAAACAGTGGGAGGTTTGTGAATGGATTGATCACATATTGTTCCCTGTTTTACAGAGTATATTGTATATTGAGATTGAAATATCCCAGTTCTATATGTAGTTGATGAATTTGCTCGTGAAGAACATAGGGGAGAAATTTTAGAATGTGGCAAAACAGGACGAATTAATTGAGATTGTAATGAGAATAAGAAAATATATAGAATCTCTCGCGCATGCATATCAATTTCATGGAGCAGTGTCAATGTGTATCTGAGTATACGAATATGACATAGTTTGGTTGGTAGTTTCATCTGTTTCATGGAGAAGCGGATGAAATCCTCGGATCGTATTTGCAATTCTTGTTAGCACACATTTGTGGAAATCAGCTCCGTTTTGAGCCCAAATGTAAATGATTTGAATGGCCTTGACCATGTGTCCGCTTAGTTCTGAGTTCAGTCTACAGCGACAACGACAATGACAACACAACGATGATGATGATGACGACGACGACGACGACGACGATGACAACTGTGCTTTCTGCGCCAGTGTGCGGTTTTGGTTTTGTGATCATGAGCATTTTGCTTTTTCTCCTACCAACCAACCAACCAGCCAACCAACCAACCGACCCACCGACCGACCTACTACTCTTCACTACACACACTTACAAACACACATATACACTGATCGTGAGGCTCGTCACCAAATGATGACAAGAATATTTTTTTTAAGGGCGACTACAGGAAGTCGGAAATAAGGTAATCAGATTCATTTCCCTATACTACAGGATGCACACGACTATCTATATCGCTATAGTCTCAATTAGCTAAGAGTTTACATATATTACACACTATCATTTGTGCTCTAACTATGTACCCAACAGCCCGAGATGATCATGATAGACAACAACAACAACTGATAGATAGATAGATAGATAGATACTTGATGACTAATTAAGCTGATTACATTTCCCCATCATTATTGACAATACTTCATGGCTGGTTTCAATTTTCACTAGACTTTAAATTCTTCTTGTATAGATTCTTTGAGCTGCACCTTTTTCCAAGCCCCTTTTTTTCAAATATCTATATATTTTATACTTTATACCTTTTCCCTTTCATTTTGACTTTTCCTGTCATGTTATGCACTCAAATTATACACAGTGCAAAGTTTCATTTTCATGTATCATCTAATTATTTGTATCTGTACATACGAGATATCTGTAGATATTGGGAATGGATATTTTCCTGATAAATAAATCAGAATCCCGAGCTGCCGTTCTGCATTAATAATTACAAATTAAAACTTTTTGCATTTTTTTTTACATATATGTACAGATTTTGTTCCTTTTGCTTTTGTTTACCCCAGTCTGAAAATTTTCTCACCCTGCTGAATTTTTTGACATGTGATTGTATGCAAAGTTGTACCTTTTGGATGTTAGTTTAATTAAATGGTTTGGAATAAATAAGGAATAATTGTGAATGCAATGCCAATAGAGATTACAAAAGAGATGGATGTGCATTCATTGTGTATGGCTCTGGGGAAGAAATTCAATTTTTCATACGATCCTTCAGCAAAAGCACACATGGCCTCCTTTTCCTTTTTTTTTTCTTTTTCTTTTTCTTATCCCATGTATACATAAGTATACATACACAGATATTGCAATGAGCCATTCAAAATTGGAATGAGGATGAGAAAAAAAATGAGATATGAAAATAAGAATTGTTGTTCAGCACATGCACACTGTCTACTATCTATACATGAGAGAAATACACAAGAGAGAGAGAAAGAGAGAGAGAAGGGGAGGACAAAGAATCACGGTTTTTCGTTTACCACTGAGTATTTACTAGTTAGTATTTAGAATTTAGAAATAATAATTACGTTCACCCATTCATGTAATATGTATGACTAATATACCACTACATGTGACAATAATGAGGTAACAACTTATTACTCACGATCAATGAGAAAAAAATGATGACATGTCACGCACTATCATTAAATCTTAATCTCACATCTCTCATCCCGCAGTACCTATTACATGAACAACAGAGTTAACCGTTTTACTCTCTCTCTCTCTCTCTCTCTTTCTCTCTGTAGTACACTCTGCTCAACCATAACCTTTCAATTAGCCTGACACATTCCGAAATCAATACATACGAACTATCTTTTTCATTATTATTGTTTTTGAACACGCACTGCACACACACTCACACACTCGTGCCTGACTTCATCCATAACAACTGACGACTACCATTACCTGCTATGTAGAACTTGAACTACATATATAGTACATCATGTGGTCATTTCAAAAGGAACGAGTGAAGATTTTCCAAATGTATTTAATTGTAAAGATTCTGAAGATGCATTCAGCAGCATTGACTCTACAGTACAGTACAAATTTAAAATTCCCAGATGTTCGCTCATTAAAATAATTATGAACAATCTAAGAATAGAACTCTAACAAATTTCAATTGTCAGAGTCAACAAATACACAAAGTGGGCAATTATTTGTATTTTTATCTGATAATATGCTTAATTTTGCTATTATTATGTTGGGAGAAGAATGGCTATTCATTTTGTAGCATCTCACATATCGTTAGCTGAAAGTACGACAACTGACAACGAAAACTGACACAACGATTGGAATTTGGAATTTGGAAATGATGCAAACAGTTTAGAAAATCTATAATGGTCCTCATACTCATGCATGTGCTCATTGAATAAATTACAGGGATTCAGAACCTTTCGAAACATTATTGAATTATTGACAAAGTTGGTTGCAGAGACAGAAGAGGCAGAGACAGGGACACAGTTGAAGCTTGATATGGATTACCTATAAGATATTATGCTCTATCCTCGGTGTAGCTTTGATTTGGGTTTTGAATGTGGGATTTTCAGGGAGAATAATAACCTTTAAAGGTTTATACATCTTGATATAGAAATACATATACCTACTCGAGTTTGAGTATACTTTTGAACACCTATACAACCACGAACGAACAACGAACGAGCCGCTGGGAATAACGAAATGATTAACAAATGTGAGCAAATAACAAAGGAAAAGGCGAGTGTGTGAGAGTAAGAGAGAGGATGAGTGTGATTGTGTATTGTGAATGTGTATTAGTTTGGCGTTTACGTTTGGCATATGGAAAGGAAACGCTTGAAACGCTTACCTTTTGTTTCTCATCGTTTCATTTACTTAATACTGACTACTGACGAGAGTCAAGTCATAGATACTAAAAGCTATAGCCACTACACTCTACACAGTACACACAAATGCACTACAAACGCTTGAAATGATGACTGTGACAACGACAACGGCTCTCATGTTTTCATGTTGATGCGACGACTCTTTCGTCGTCGTCGTCGTCGTCATCACCGCATTTCGTCCGATCGTAAACTAATGGTTAATGACAACGGCATTCACCTCTTGCATATGGCTCGATCAAACATAATGTAGTACATCGTATAAATGAAAGGAACAACCTTCATTAAACTCCCCACAATATTGTTTTGCTACATCGTTATTGTCAATTCGTTTTCTCATTCTCACATCTCATATGTATATGTTCAGTGTACCTTCTCTCTCTCTCTCCCTGGCCCATCTTACTTTTTACCTTTATTTTTATTATTATTATTATTAAAAAACCCAACGCTATATTTTGTAGAACACACGCAAAATATTTTGCCATTTTATTAAATTGCAAACAAGAAAAATAAACTTGGAGCCGATAAATGAGACAAGTCCATGGAGTTTATAAGAGTGCTAAGAGCTATTATGTATACTTTATATTTATAGTCAAGGTAATCAATACGAAAATGACGAAAATGACGGAAATCAAAAACGCGATGAATTCCACATGGCCGACAAAACCTTTTTTTACTAATTCAATGACAAGTTGGAATATATCTTTCATTTCGTGACTCTTCAATTTTCTTTTGGACTTTTCCCAAATCTTTCATCCTAAATCTCAATTACACTTTAATTCCTTCGTACTTATTTCTAAATCAGTATATACTTACCATTTCAATTTCATTGTAAAAATAGCAATGAGAAACAATTCAAACTTGAAACCAATGTGTGTGTGTGTGTGTAAAAACAAACCAAAATTGTGTGTAAACTTGAAAGCACATTCATCCATATCCACATAAACTGAAAGGCTGTTGGGGTTTATATATTTATTTTTAGTGACTACACCTTACCTTGAGCTGAATTACATTAAGTAAAATGCAGAGAAAACTAACTCAGCTCTCAACTCCTCTCAACACAACAGTTACAAAAATGTACAAACACAATATTTTTGTGTGTATGTATATGTACATGAGCAAAAATGAATGGTTGTAATTTTGTTTTGTTTTGTAAAATGTAAAGTATTTGGTTGTCACTAGTATATACACACACACACACGGATTATGATTATATGGTGAAGTGACTGTTTTTCTTCTCCCTTCCCAATGATTGTTAATGTGGATGTTGAGAGTTGAGATGGTAAAAGCAGTTATATTGTACTCTTTACTCTTTTAGATTACACATTACGAATACAAGCTACTGTGTATTAAATACGGTAGATATATATATATACCTACAGTCAAAAACTCCAAACCCTGAACACCAGCCTTATGTTGTATGTTTATTTTTATACGTTTCGCGTACATCAAGTAGGTAAAAAAGTAAACAGACAAAGAACTCCACTCAATATACTCTCTTAAGAGAAAAGGGATTTTTAATTTATTTTACATTACATTTGCGTCACACCTTTAGCCCTGTTATGTTATCATCGTCGTCGTCGTTATTAACGATGAGCTCAAGTACCAGAGACAAGAGACAAAAAAAAGAGTCAAGAATGACATATGATGAGTTGACGACTTTTTTTATTTCCCAAACGAAAAAACGGAGTTGCTCTCACTACCTATGTTCACTTATTCTTATTACATTATGAATTACATTTTGTGTACTTATATATACGTTTATGTTTATGGTTATTTGATGAGTTCTCCTAAGTCATTTCCTTCATTTTTTTGCCGCATCGCCGTGATTTACTTAAGAGCTATGCGGAACTATAATATAATATATAATTACCCCCATTTTTTTACGACCAGTCTTTACATATAAAAATATATATGCATATTATGCATATTATGCAATAGATTTGAAGTTTGGAGAAGCCGGATTTTCATTTAGTTAAGTTAGGTCTTGTTTGTTTTGTTTTTTTACAATCAAAGATTGTCAGATGGATCCACGTTTTTGCTATATTTTTATGAATCAAATCTACTGTACTCTGAACTTAAATACATATAGGGGGTAGTTAATAATTAGTGGAGGATTTAATACTAATTTTTGTGGATTTAAATATTATTTGACTTTTCGTGTATAGGGTTCAAGTCAAACGGAAGAGATTATGCATTGTAATTATGATGCATTAATTTCAATTAAAAATTGTTGGACACGAGCTGTCGTTTGTCGTACAGAGGGAGAGAGAGAGAAGAGAGAGAGACATTGGAATGAAAGTGTATCTACATCTCGTCGGAAATCTTCATCATGATGATGATATGGGAAGAACACGAGCTGGGCATGGTGAATACTGTAGGAAATGTACATTGTATGGGATGGTACATATAGTGTGTATCGTTAAATGAGACACTGGAGCAAATCTGCTGTACAATCTGCGCACAAGATAATGCATACAACATAATAATTGTCTGAGATTATGATTGTTGTTGTTGTTGTCGTTGTCGTTGCCGTTGTACATTTACAATGCACTGTATTGTCTATGCTCACTGTGCATACACACAGACACTACCTATACCTATGTATCTATCGTGCATAGATATAATATGATGTGTTATGCTATGTTATGGGATGATGGAGGAAGATTTTGGAGGTGAATGCTCTTTAAACTCCTCACGGCACACAGTCCAAATGGGAATTGAATGCCAAAATGCATGACAAAGACTCTTAGACAGAGTAACCACAGCGACAATTTACAATAAAATGAATAAAAGCATAGAGAGGGTCATCTTTTGACTTTTCTGCATGCACACACTGCATACCATATTATTATTATGTATCCATATTCTTACATTACATATTCCTTCTGTACCAAACACAGTGCAATTCTAAAGAGCAGCGAGAGTCTTCAGAAAAGCAAAAACTTGTTTCTCTCTCTCTCTCTCGCATTCACATTCAGTCACTCTCATTTGTTATCAAGTCAATATGCGATACAATTTGTGTACATACATGATTTCTTGGATATTTTCTCGATTGATAAACCTATGAACCATAGTGGGAAAGCTATCCACTCTCCATCCATCATAAATTATAATTTTTATACTCAAGTTTACCTGTTACATTGTACTTGTACTTGTACACGTTTATCATGAAATATCTGTACAATATGTACAGAGCGAATAAAATATACATAAGTATATTTCTTGTACATATTTTTCTGCCGGTTTTTCTCTACCTCTTTGCTCTCATCTCTCATCTGTACAAATTTCCAATCCTTATCATATATTATCCATCATGTTTTTGTATTGTATTATACATAGGAACTCATTTTATCAATGTGGTCTAATCGTGAAAGTTGAAATAATCAGAGCAACAATGAAATATAAACAATCATTACTTTTATTATATTATATTTTTATTATTGATTAGGAGAATCCAAATGGAAATTTTTTTTCTATCTATTGATTTCACATATCACATCACATAACAAAACAAAACATTTCAAGTCCAACCAACGAATTGAAGCTTGAATTATTGCAGTTGCACTTAATTACACACACACACACACACATACGATATACATTGTACGGTAGGTAGGCCTACCCACGTTATTCATACAAGAATGTTGAAAATTGAATTTGATGTTCGGTCGAGATACAATTGATTGACCTGATTTCCCCATTTTTTTATTATTTAATTATTGGATATTTTACGACATTTATGCATCGCCGAGTCATACATATAGTGTAAAATTTTATCGATAAATGATGGCAGTGTTGTTTAAATCCAATTTGAGATGGAATTAAATGACATGACGCGAAGACTGTCACATCATTTCCGTTTTTCCTCATCCGACAAAATGTCAAATGGGTTCATACAAAAAAATATGATGGAGTACATATTTATTTTGAAAGTTGAAAACTGACTAATGAGAAAGAGTAAACCTGACTCTGCCCACTGTAAATGGTAAAGTGCATCTCAAATCTGTAATTGAATTGAGTAGACATTTCATCATTTCATCTCATAAATGTACCTATCTGTACATATGTAAAGGTATATAATATTGCAGGAACGTTCTGACTATCATATTCGTATGTATATGCCCATTGCATTGGTTGGACTGTGTGGATGATGAATTGAGACATTTCCTACCCTAGGACAATAAGATACATTTGAGCGAGCTTTATGGTAAAATATAAAGTGGTGGAGTCGAGCAATCTCTTTGAGTGACTTGTGCAAGTACGAGACTTGAAATGGAATGAATGACAATGATGAATATACGATACAAATGCATATAAACACTGATCGTGATATGCATGTATTCTCTTCTCGTCTCTCCACTGTTGTTGACATTTGAATCTTTACTCTGCGACTAAATGGAAGGAAAATGGTTTATGGTCTCTTGGGATATCTCTCGAGCTCCACAGCCACACACACACACAGTACATTTATTAGTTTGAATGCATAAAGGCAGACACACACAGACACATATTTTTTTGTTTCATAAAACGAATGAATAATGACCAGAAATTTGCGACATTGGAGAGGGTGGTAGATTTTAGTTGAATATCTACCGAGGAGATGAATTAAAATCGTGATTCCCAACTTGCATTGCAACATTATCAAGAGAGGAATGGCTTTTTAATTTATGCAAAGTATTATGTGTAAATGATTCTCTCAATCAATGTTATTGCTCGGTTCTCCTGCTGTCGTCTTTGTCTTTCACTTTTACTCTCTTCTCTCGCTCCCTCTCTCTTTCTCGAGTCCATCTCATCTTCCCTAAACCAAGAACATTTTGAAAAAATGAGTTGGAAAAACACATTTATATTTTATATACTTTATTGTTCATCATGATGATCAAGACATTAATCTTTTTTTATTGTCCTCCAATGTCTATGACTTTCCTTTGAATGCATTCACCTCAACCTTTGAGCCATGCAGCATTTGAGCTACACCAACAACAACAGAAGCAGCAGGTTTCAAACTTGAACCAAGTTTGCAGTGAGTTCATCCAACTATATGTACGGAAAAATATTTCCCTTGTAAACTATATGCACACAGCAGTCCGATTTCATAAATAATGTAAATAATACTGGTTTCATTCCTTTTGCGGATCATAAATATTCCCAGTTCCTGTTCATCAGACAGTTCAGTTAAAGTTACTTTGACTCCGGCTAAGAATATCATACTTTGACCATACGAATGATAAATAGTTGACTGGAGTTGAAGTTCAACTACAGATAGAGACATTTCCAGTTTGCATTTGAACGTTAAGTAATATCTGTAGTCATATGAGTTGCGGATTGCGGATACACACCATGATGAAGATGAAGATGATGATTGAGATTTGTATCACTGTCAGTAAAAGTGGGAACTTGTATATAGTTTCGACGAGACGAGACGAGACGAGAGACGAGGGAGTTTAAAAAGTCATGTATTACGTTTGTTGATTCGACTCGTCCAGCTTTGTGTCCATTGTTGGTCCATTCCAATTGAAGTGAACTGCATTATTGAAAATTGAGAGGATGACAGAGGAGGCAAAGCAAGAGTTGGCTTTAGATTTTTCCCCTCTTCTTCTACTTTTTTGGTAGGAAGACTGAAAAAAAAAATCTGACAATGAGTGACGTACAAACGGACGGACGGACGGAAAAGGAAGAAAGAAGGAAAAGAAAATGACTTTCTTGCCTTTTGTTGTGGTCTGTCCAATAAGATTAGGTTTCCATTTCATTCAATCTTTTGACTTTTCCAAATGCAACCAAAACCTTTAGCCAAAAATCCCCCCAAAAAACCCTCTCTCTCTCTCTTCACAACATTCTCAACATACATATATGGGGAAAACGTGGACGGAGTCTTACACTTTCTTGTCCGTCAGTTGATATCTGTAATGTGTGTGGTCAACTATAATTTCCAAACAGAATTCAGCCACACAATGCAAGATCGGATGGCCAAGCTCATTTTGATTCTTCATCTTTTCCTTCTTTGCCCAATGTAATGCAACAAGGAGTGAGGGAGGAAATAGGAAGGAAATAATGATAAGCCTGGATTTCATTTCATTTATTACTCGTACATTGCAGTTGTTTAAAGTCATTGTCTCGTTTTATATTTATACGTACAGTTTCTTCAATTCTCTTCCTTATTTCCTCCTCTCGTTTCATCTCCACTCTATTGAATTTTTTATACACACACTTCCAATCCATTCCATCAGATCAGATTCATCCCAATTCCCAATTCACAAATATACAGCACAAGAATATGAGAAACGACGCAACTGAATATTGTTTGTATAGACAAACAAAATGGTTGATATCTTATTGTGTGATTTGTGGTTTGGACATGAACATGTTTTTTGATATTGCACAGTATTCATACTATGAATTGGAAATCCAAAAGACAAACCATAAGTTAATGAAGGAATTTTAATCAAAACTGGAGTGCATCTTAAGTATGGAGAATGGAGAGAGAGAGACTGTTCAGGACGCTGTACATTTTTGTAAATAAAGACCGAGTATAGGGGAAAAGAAGATGTTTTCTCTGGGGTGGAACTGGATCCAAAGGTACACGCCATATCCTGTACACACACAGACACAGACACAAACACATAGGGAATAAACAAGTAATCACATGGCAATGTTTGCACACTGCCATCCAACTTTTGCCAAGGAGGAATGAATGTGGAGTGGAGGGCTTTTTCAGCGGTCTACTGAGCTCAAAAGAGAAAGAAAGAGAAAAGAGAGAGAACCGATTCGGAAGTGATTTCAGAAAATCCCCGGGGAGTGAATAAAATGCTCTCTGTAGAATATATTTGAAAGGAGAGAAGAGTCGAGGGAAGAAAGTAGCAGGTAAACTTTGGCTAATGTTACGATCCTGAGCACAGATATTGAAAGAATCTCTCTCTCTCTCTCACTCTCTCTCTCTCTCGAACGTCTCCCACCAATAAAAATCATGAAAAGAGCATTCATTTTTATTCGTCCGTGCTCGGACAATAAACTCTTCCTCTGTCTGTCTGTCTATGCAATCTTCAAACTTCAAATACTTTTCAGACTGTAAACGACTTTTTCCCATTTCAGTTTACTCTCTCTCTCTCTCTCTCTCTCTCTCACATCCTCACAGTTTCTTCAGTTGACTCGAGCGGGAAAACGTTTTCCTTTTCGTTTTTTGGAGGGAAACCATCCAAATCCCAAAGTATAGTTTTGTACCATACTTTTAAAAATTGTATACATATGCACGACGCAAAATTTACAATACTTTCCCCCCGAAATATATTCATCTTCTACCTAAATTTTTGAATGTAGATACGATATGTTTCAACTGTATGGTTACCCACACGGATTTGCAACCACACACACTTTTATGAATTATCAAGATTAGCATTAATTATTCTGCCCGGGAATCGCGTAGCAGTCGTTGCACAAGGAAAATGGAGAGTCAAGAAGAAATATAAAAGAAATATATAGAGAGGGAGAGAGAAGAGAATCTGTTGGAGAAAAGGTGAGGGATAAAATCTTGGTAGGTGACGATAATTGTGCAAAGGTTTTTTTCTCCATAGTGGAGAAAAAAAAGGAGGGAAAGTAACTGGGAGTGGAAAAAGTCAGTCAAGTGATGTAATGCAGACAGGTTCAGTGAGGTAAACCGTTTTCCATTTGAGTCCATCGATTTTCTCCAACCAGAGAGATTGACGGCTGAATAGTCGAGTTTTCACAGGTCGACATTCACATGGAAAGGGGGAGAGAGCGAGAGAGCGAGAGAAAGAGAGAGAGTGAAAACGGGTAGTCTATCCATACAAGATATCTTCACCGACTATCTATCCGTATTATCCAAGTCTTTGCATGGAATGGAAAGCCATGGAGCTACAGCTGGTATTACATAGATATATCTCTATAGAGCCGTGATATTCTCATCTTCATCCTTTGAACGAACGGTGCATGGAATCAGGGTGTTTATTCAGTGCTTAAGCTAACCACACGAGATCATTATACTTTCCTCCCTCCAATCTTTTTTTTTTTTTTTAAAAAAAGATTTTATCATCTAATCGGTGCATTCAAAAGCGGCTACGGCCACACTTCACACCACATCCTTTTCGCTCCAAAACTCATTTGAATTTCAATACCCATCAACTTGAATATTTTTAATCACTAACCAATCTCTCCGATGATAATTAAAAATGCACGGGAGAAAAAAAAGGTTTCTAATATTTTAAAACTCAAACACGAAAATAAAATAAAATATTTACGAATATGTAAAACAATTCATATCTTGGAATTTGCTTTGTAATATAAATGAAAGAAAATGAGATTTCCTTCAGCTGTGTGTGTGTATGTTATTATCTGTATGCAAAACCAGTATGGATTCAAATGAATTTGGGTGAACTAGATTCCCAATTAGATGATGAAAAATTCCCATTGAGACTATTTCTACATATCATAGACACACATTTCCCACTTCCCAGCATGCAGGCATACAGGACATGTACATTGTACATGTCCTGTGTGGAATTCTAGTGTGGAATTCTAGCATTCTCTCTCTATCTCGGTGTTTTATATGGTTTGTTTGACATACAATTTCTCAGATATTACATGCATTCTTCTCTCGAGTTTCCTTCATCCTCCCAGTCCCACTTCTTTTCAGTGAACTCACTCCCCCTTTTGTTTTCCTTGTTCTTGTGTTGTGTTGCCCCTCTCTCTCTCCCTCTCTCCCTCTCTTTCTCTCTCTCTCTCTCCCGTCCGTGTTTTGTGTCCTCCATATATTTTTCGTCTAGATTGACGAGAGGATGAGAGACTACAGACTACACACAAAGCCGAATACAATTTCCGGAGAACGATTCATTTGGGCCGTATGTAATAAAAGACATTCTTCCTCATTTTTTACGTATCAGCATTCTTTTCCGACTCAAAGAACTTCCATCAACTATACGAACGCCTATAAACAGCACAAACACACGCACACACATCTCCCGATATTCTTCATTCGAATAAAGACATGTACAGAATCATGCAATTTTCTCTGAGTAACCCAAATACAAATACAAATGAGGAGACGGAAACGGAGACGGAGAATATTTATGTCATGTTTTAATGTTGAATATTCAATATGAAAATGAAATTATTTTGGGGGATGTTGTTGAAATTCAAAATCATGTATTTGACCATCCAAATTATCTTCATTTTCATTTTCCTCATTGTTTGGAGTTGAACTAAACTTTAATAATTTGATTTGAATATTTCAGTTGGTGTCTTTTCTAATTGATTAAATCTTTCGTTGGTGGTTCAGTGTTCGGTCCAGTGTTCAGTCCATCAAATTCAAATTGATTTTGAGAGATGACAGGGAAAAAGGGAGGCATTTTGTACAGTAAGTACATATAAAAGAGATGTAAATCTTGTACGGAAACAGAAACAGAAACTCCGATTGGGAATTGAATTGAAATTCTGACATCAGTGTCTGCTTGCTTCTGTTTTTAAGGAGAAAACAAATTCATCTTGTTCTGAGAGGACAGACAAAGGGAAATGTGATTTCTCTCTTTCCCTCTTCCTTACAAACAAATTATTATTGTTGACCAAGTTTGTATAAATACGATTGGATGTGTGTGTGTGTGCCTCTGTGTGTGTGTGGGAATTGGGGAGGAATACAAAAGTGGTTGTGTAGCGCGGGTTTGTTTGTTGGAAGAAACAAGTTTTGTAATTTCTTTATGTCTTCTATCTAAATATGTACATGTATGTATGGGATGTGCGACTGTCTTCTGTCATGTTCTGAATACTGAATTCATACATAGTCAAGGAATTCCTTCACAAGTTGAGAGAGTGCGTCTTTGGTTGGAGTTTCTCTCTCTCTCTCTCTCTCTCTCTCTCTCTCTCCTACTCACTTTCTTTCTTGCTATGAAATCTTCAAGTCAAGTCCCACACCCCTGTCTTTGATGATTTGATTCAATTGAGCTCGAATTCAATTTGTTTATTGAAAACGAGTCAGAGAAAGCAACATGTCTTCTCATCCCATCCAACTTGAGCTTCCACTCTCTTCAATGCCGTACATACAGATTACATACAGATATGTACGACTTTCTTTTCTCTCGGGTACAATTTTCTTGCATGTGTTCCATTCTCGAATCCTCGTTGTCCTTGTCGTCGTCATCGTCAAATACAGATATCCCTATGAAAAAAAGGAGTACTCTTCATTCTTTTGTCATTCTGGGTTGTCATAGACGAGGGTTACAGAGTTGAAACTTGTCATAGACAGAGATGAAGATGAAATTGTTATTATCTGTAAGGACACGACTGCCGACTGTGAACTGCCGACTGTCGAGTTTTCCAAGAGGTTTCTTGTGTGTGTGTGTGTGTCCGCATGTACTTTTTCTTATATAAATTTTCTTGTAAAAGTAAAAGTGACTCACATAAAATCATGGGGAAGGAAAAGTGGGAAAACGTGATGAGTAAATATTGGGGACAAATGAAACACCATTTAAAAACCAAGAGATTTGATTTGATTCTTGGACTGTCCTTATTTTTTATCCTTTTTTTTGTCTCCATTTAGTTGAAGTAAAAACTCCAAGTGATTTCGATTTCTCCGAGTCGATGTCGTCGTCGTCGACTAGTGTGCTATTGGATAAAGCTGAAAACGAAAACTGAAATTAAATTCCAAGGTTATTTTTATGAGGTTTCCAAGAGAAATCGATTGAAAGCTTTTTTTCTCTCTCTCTCTCTCTCTCTCTCTCTCTATCTTTCTCACTTTTATAGATATTTTCTGATTTAAAAGCTTTTTGGGTCAAAATTCGACTACATCCTGTCTCTGACGCTCTCCCCACAGCTTTTAGTACATTTATCCAGGTTCTAACAAGCCACTGTGTCTTGTATACTGCGAAGGAATCCAAGATTTCAATCATATTTCAAGTGTATGTGTGCGGTGACGACAATGTACTAAAAGTTTGATTCCTCATGTTCAGTCTGTGGTCTTTTGATTTTGATTCTTTATTTTTTTTTGTTTTCTCTCTCTCTCATGTGTGGCAATTCGCAATACCAAAACCCACAAAAAAAGAATAATGTATAATATATATCGTATAACTGAAAAGTTTTGCTATATAGTGAATTCCCTCGTTTTACTCCACAAGTCATGGAATTGATGTACATACGATATTTAATAATAATAATAATAATAATAATAATAAACTGTAAGGAATTTATGTATAGGAAATAAAAACTTTGAAATTGTATCATTTTCTGATGATATTGTGAGGTCGGAGCAGCAGGTGAACAATCATGTTTGATTTGATTTGATTTGTATGAGCAATTAACTCTTGATTTAAATGTTGCTAAGAAACTGAGTACAAAAGGTATTTGTGATAAAACTTTGGAAGACCATGTACGACAGCATTTATGAAACGTATGAAACTTTCCAATTAAGCAGACTTGGTGTGTTTGGGTGTATGAGAGCTGATGGAGTCAAAGAGTGAGAGACTCGGGAGTTTTTGAGTTTTACACATGAAATGAATGTTCATTCTGCACTAATATCATGGCAACAGAGAGAAAGAGAGAGAGAAAGAAGTAGGGAACGGGGGAAAATGGGGCTATGAGTCTGATGGTGGATTGTGAATGTGATATTCAAGCGTCAGCAAATAATAATATCAAATTCATCGATCGACTCAGTGGCTTCTTCGTCTCACTTCTTCATCTTCTCTTTTCTGTTCTGTTCTGTTCGCTTCATGGCCATGGCACGCTTTCATCCACCCATGGAAAACGCTTTCTCTCGCATTTCCTTTCCCTCCGTTTGTACCCATCTCACTTTCAACCCTTTTCACAGCATTCCATCTTGTTCATCTTCCTTCTCCCGTCTCCTCCATCCTCCATCTCCTTCTTTTGCCTACCAACAAACCATTCAACTCTCAAACTCTCAACTATTTCAATAAACACACTCTACCTTCTCTTCTCCATCATCCAACGCCAACCATCCATCCATCTTTCTCTCTCTCTCGACTTCTCTACTCCCTGCCTCTTCTTCCAACTTTTTAACTTGTCTAATAAACACTAAACATTTCGCCTAAAAAGAAGCCAGTCAATATTAAAAACATGCTCAACTATCTTCATACTTACTCATCAATTTCTTCTTATTATTCATCTCTCTCTCTCTCTCTCATCCACAACTTATGACTCCTTCACTCCCACTAAACTTTCGACGGACGAGTGATCAACTCTCAATTCTCAACTTTTTTCCACAAGAAAAGAATATAAAGTTACATCTTTTTTTAGATACTCCCGTTTTTATTGACTCAAAAGCTTATCCATCTTACAATTTCAAGTGTATCCCTCTCCAAGTCGATGAGTTTTATTAGAAAAAACTTGAAATTGTCTTTTGAGAACAACTGCTCACCCAAAAACTCCCTGTTCTGTTCAAATGTACAAATTTACGGTCTGTTTTTATTTTTGAACAAACTAGACGCTTTATTCCCTTGTATTTAAAATTGAAGTTGGTTTTGCGGGTAAAGAATACAGTTTGGGTTAATTTGTTTAAATGTATGCGGTGATGGTGTTGAATGTGGTTTATTCAATGGGCTCCTCCGCAACGCTTCCCACCAACGTTGAATGTTGAATGGGGAGAATAAGAGTGAGAATGAGTTGACGTTGACGGGGGTCATGCTCGAAGTGAATTCTTATGCTTGTCCCTGTATTTGACTTTTAAGCTGTTTTCTCCAAATACATACTGGACTATGGACTATTGGCTTTTGCCTTTGGTTACCACCACACCGTCCCCCATTCACATGCACAAAATAATATTGAATGATATGTAAACAAATGTGTTTAAATCCTGGACATATCGGATCCATATTCACTCACTCACTCACTCACTTCACTCACATCACTCCAGTCAGACACACAAGAGAAGACGAAGCTGGAAGTTATTAGTAAATGGAGTGTGGAGCATGTATGTAGTTTGTGTAGTTTGTGTAGTTTGGGTAGTCCATGTCCTGAACTTTTCTCTGTGTGAGACTGAGACTGCGACTGAGACGTATGCATGAGTGTGAAGTGAATGTCTATATATGTGTGTGTAGAGAATAATAGCATGTGGTTAGACAGAGTGAAATATATGGCCGATTCTATTGTCATAATGTGCATAGCAAGTAAATGGGATAGAATGGAAAGAGTGAAAAGAAAGAAGGGTTTTGGGGGGTGTACAACCGAGAGAAGCGAGAGAGAGAAAGAGAGAAAGGGTAAATTCAATCGAGTAATAAACGCTGAATTCCCTCAGATTGATTCCATTAGTGTTGTCATTATCAAATTGCATTTTAACCTGAGCTTTTGGTTGGGAGCTCAGAGTTCGACTTTGACTTTGACTGTACGTTAATGTGTGAGTGTGTGTGAGTGTGTGTTTCTGTGTGGTTCGTATTCAACAGCGTGTGGAGAAAGGAACCAAGTCGAGAAGCTCGACGATGTCGTCGTTGTCGTCGTTGTCCTCGTTGTCGTCGTCTTGGGGCCTATTATTTCCAAATGAACTTGTATGTACATGCACAAAGAATTCGAGCACAAAATACAAAATAGAAAATAGAAAATGTGTAATGGTGAAATGTGTAGAGCCCTTCTCACGTTTTACCCCCATTGATTTTAATACATCTAACACACACTACAGATATGCACATTGATTACACAGACTACATACACTCTATTTGTTTATGGAAGGATTAAAATTGTCGAATTCTCGCTCACAGGAGTAGGTTAATTTAAGTTTTTGAGGACTTTAAGTCTCTTTTCAACCTTCTTATCATGAACGAATCTACACAGAGAAATGAGAAATTAAATTTTGTACTCAGATTTATTAAAGGACGGTTAAAAAAATCAACATATTTCTTGTGTTAACCATGAACGATGAGAAAATGAGCAAATATGAGTTTCTCGACAGTTGAGGAAGGACATGAAAAACGTACTCGTATATTCGTATTTACTGTCCAGATTTCAGATTTCGGAGAAATGTCAGGAAACGTTTTCATTCCATTCCGGATTTCTCGTCTCCCTTCCCTTCTTTTGACACAAGTAGAACGATGAGAATAATATCACATAGCCAATTCTATGTTCATTTCATTTCAAAGTATGAAAATCAAAGAAGAAATGTAATCAAATTTTCCTCAAACAAAAGATTCTTAATTAGAGTTCCTCTCCGCCATCGTGTATATTGCATAATAATTCCGAATCCAAGCTAAAAGTAAAACTCTTTCCTCGTCCTTATTCTCTCATCTCTCATCGTCAGCCCCATGCAGCAGTCTTTTATGCATATAAATTCAGACGCATATACACCCAAAAACTTTTACTTGCCTTTATTCTTTCTTTCGCTCCCTCAAATTAAAACTTTTTTTTGTCATATTGGGGGGAAAGTCTAAAATCTTGATTCTGCTGCAAAATGCAAAATTAAACCGCTTTGAAAACACGAGACGGTGGTTGTCAAACAAAAAAATCAGCTAAAGCCTTCCAATTGATTTAAAAATGGTTAAATATTAAATTTGTAACAACTTGAACTCTCTGTTAAAATTGAAACTCATATACTATCTGTATTATGTGGATAAAATAGACAATGGACATTTTTCTCCTATCCAGAACCGGTTACAAATGTTCATATCGTATGAAAAATCCAGATAGAATCGAGTGAGGGAGGGTTTAGATACAACAAGGAATGGGTAGCTCAATGGAAAATGATACACAAATGGAAGTGAGAAGAAGATGCATGAGAATCCTGAATGGTACTTTATTAAAAGCCTTAAAAAAAGCAGGAGGGAAAAGCGAATCATTTTAATTCAACAGGCACTAAAGTGGGATGGTGATGCGATGATGGCTTTGACTTTCCCTTTTGCTGGTACATATATTAATTATGGCTATACTGGTAAATGTAGAGAGAAAAGAGAAGGACAAGGGGGAGAAGAGCTGTGGAGCTAGAAACTATAGACAACCAACCCAGATCAACTTTAATCTATTTAGTTTACGCGAGACAAAAATAAAACATCAACATCCTCAAGTCCAACCCAATCAATTTGGAGGAAATCATTTGGAAGAGAAAACCAAATGCAATTATGGTCTGAACAAAGACATCTCTCTCTCTTTTTTCAGACTCGCTCCGCTCCCAACTCCCAAGATATGTTTTTGAATACAAAACCTCCAAGTTTTCACTCAAGTTTTCAAATCCATGTATACAACCTTTTTATACACCATATAAGAAATTAAAATACAAGGTGGAGGAAACGAATCACCCATTTTATTTTATATGTAGTAAAAATGAACGGGGACTCAAAACTCAAAACTCAAACCTCCAGTCAAAACCGTCAAAAAGCATGTTCAAACTCCAGTTACAAGTCTAATTGGTTGTTTTGTTTGGTATTTGTTTGCAGGAGTATCCGGGGAGAAACCAGGTGCCGAGTACTATGGGAAACTCATAGGGAATTTTAATAGTTATGCTCATCGGGTTGCGGGGAAAGTCTATGCTGTGGATGAGGACACCATTTTCATTAAAGGATTCACTTACGACGGACTTGGTCCAGGTATGTACAGATATATAAACAAATATACAATAAAAAAATCCTCATCAAAAAAAACCCTGTAATGTTTTTTCATGGAAGTATAGAAAAAACCGTGGTGCATTTTTTGCTCATTCTTCTACTACATTGAGAAATTATATAATGTATAGATGCTTACTTTTGGATGGGGAAGACAAGTCAGCCCTCACCCACCGGTGTCATCATCCCCTACCCCGTGGAATACTCTGCAGACAAGTAAGCTTCCCAATTCTCAATCCATTTTTTAAAATTTCCCTATTCTTACAGGTTACTGCAGTCATGTCACACTATGCATATCTATTTAGTAAAAAAAAGCACGGGGAGTCGATAATTACATTTAATTTCCTAGCATTTCTATTTTCTTTCCTTCACTTACAGCAAAAAAATCTTTACTTTTTGTTTTGAACGCAAACATAATGTAATAGGATTTTCATCATGCATTGGAGCAAAGTTTCCGCTTTGAGCTCTCACTCTGAGAAGTGAGATTCGTACCTACAAGTACGATGAAGAGAAAAAAAACAGGGGATTTTGTTGAGGAAGTGAGAGATAAAATCACACGAAACTGCATTTTCACGTCATGGACACACATGATGGTGTTGTGCATCCGGGGATTTTATAAAGTATGAAGATTGTTCACGAGTGAATACAAGTATAGACTCTGGGGAATTGCTAAGTGAATTAACGAGAATTAAAAAGAACGTTCTTTTCCTCCTCCAAAAAAAGTGAGAAACAGATGAGAAAGCTTTTACAAGTTGGGAAGTTTTGGCAAGAGAGTATGCGGATGAAAAGATGTTGCAAACAAGACCAAGTGGATGGAAATATGAGGAAGAGAGAGAGAGAACGAGAGAAAGAGTATGAAATACTAAATGGACGACATGGATAGGATATTCTTGTAAGGGTAGCCGTAACTACTAACTACCATACGATACAATAGTATAATATGTATGTAGTTAAGCCAAACGTGAAAATATCTCACTCTCTTTCTCTCTCTCTCTCTCTCTCTCGCTCTCACCACTGAATAAACTTGATCATTGCCATTGCCTATTTCGTATGCAGCTGAACATACGCATATTGTAATAAATAACGGAACCGCTTAAAAGGACTTCACACAGAACTGGATTTTACCATTAGGTTTAATAGTATTTTGGGATAATGTTTCAGCTTCTCGCTCACTATTCTCCCTCCTTCTCTTTCTCCTTCTCTTTCTCTACCTGGTCCTCCATCCTCAAACACTCCTATATTGTACATAAATATTTCTTTAGTAGATATTATGTGTGTGTGTGTGTGTGGAGTCACTTGAAAGTCGTCCATGCATCCTCTTGCGACTTACATAATGGAACCAGTTCCTGCCAGGAATATCAAATGAGAAAAAAAGAACACTTGGAAATCAGTTTCGATTTTCCCTCACTCTCACTTTCTCTTTCCCTTTTGATTCTCACCACTTTTTAGTTCTCATATTCTGCCTGTGTGTGTTTGTGATCGTTTCATTCTTAATCCAGAGTGATTCAAACATTTGCTATTAAAACCTTAGTGTTTTTTTAGATGATAATGGATTTTTATTAGGGGGAAATTATTTAAATTCCAAATTCCAAATTCCAATACAATCTATATTTAAAATATTCTAAATTCTTAATACCTGTAATCACTCTGGATTTCTCTGTCTGCTCCCAATTCTCAATTCCTCCTTTGGACTTATTATGTCGTTAATACTTAGGATTGTTGAAAGATAAAAAAGACTAAGGATATAAATATAAATGGTAAGAAGAGAGAATCTCTGTTTTTTTCTTTCAAATCGATGAAAGAAAAAAGTTTGCTCGAGTTTCCCCGTCTCGTCTTCTTTTTCCTTTGGCTCAAAATCTCAAAATGAATGACAAGCTTCTAAATTAAATAAGTCTTGATTAGCTTACATTCACAGAGTTACACTAAGAACGAAATGGATGATGGAAAACAAAGTTGTACCGAATTTTATCTATATACATATAAGATACTTACTTAGTTGGGTACACATGAATGTAAACGGTGAAGTGCAAACTATGTACTTTTTAATACATTGGGATAGATATTTGTATAGGTTACATGTAGTTTTTCATTTGAGTGTATATAGGCATTCATATGACATATGTATGTGTATGTGTGCTGGTTGTTTGGTCTGGTTGAGATTGAAGGGACGACAAGGAGATGAGATGCGTTTGGTGGTTGAGAGAGTATACCAAAAAGAGTTGACTGGGACAGTAGATTCAGATTAATAGGCCTGAGGGCGTTTGACGAAAAAGCAATAAAAGCCTCATTCCTCAACTGTGCGAATACGAATGTAAACTCTGAATGTGAATTTAAGAGCACAAGATGTGAATTTCACATGCTCAATGGACAGACTCCATTTCTCTCTTGCACATCCACAGACTTTCACTCCACACATATGTACATACAATGTATACATAGATACATGTACATATGTACGATATATAGTATTATGTATGGGTATGTGTAGAGTGTAGACTGTAGACGATCCATAGGTACAAGATCATATTATATGTGTATGGGTAAAAGTCTTTCAAATGAACTTAACTCGGAGCTCTTTATTTTATTTTATCTCTCTTAACTTATCGTTAAAAAGGTACTTAAAGTTCCTGACGACTCGACTCTTTCCCATCCTTCTTAATATGCTTTTATCTCTTTAATTATGTTGAGCGAAATTAAACTGTCCTCTTCTTTTCACTCTTCGCACCATTCCTTTCTCTCTCTCTCCTCCTTTTATCTTTCTATCTCCTATTTTATCGTATACTAAATAAAAGTATACCCTTTGAGCGAGACTCTTTCACACTATGTACAGACATACCCTTCATTACAAACTTTCCTTGGTCCTTTACACTTTCTATCCCTCAAAAGAAAAAAATCTCTCTCTCGTTCTCTTTCTCTTTCTCTTTCTCTCTCTCGACAATTTAAACACTGTAAATCTTTCCCATGCTATTGTTACTATTCCAAATCCGAGTTGTTCTCCATTTAAAAACTTGTATGTATAATTTTACCTATTCATTCACTTTCTCTCTCGTGTTCTCTTTAATTATCCAAAAAAGGAGAAAGGGGACTTGAAACTAAATCCTTCTAAATCTAATAAATAAATACTTGTGTGTGTGTGTGTGTGTACATCATCAATATAATTAATTCTAAATATACATATACACCGACTAAACAATGACTGTTCAAATTTTCTGTAGTAGTCACCCAGCCATAATGAAATTGTATAATGATGACTCTCCAAAAAAGACCAGGGGAAATTCACCTGGTGACGTTCTCTTAAAAATCATCGAGTCAAATGAAGTGGAGTTGTAAATTAAACTTTGTGATGGCATCTAGTCGTATAATAAATCAAGAGATTATATATATTTAAATTTTGGGCTGTAAAGGATTTGAAAATTGTCTGTGTCTCATATGGCCACTTTATATCGGCTACCGGAGGGATGGATTTTGAATGGAAAATCCTTGGATAGTGAGAGAGAGTGTATCAAAATATTTCCATAATAACTATACTGCATGTGTGGGGCGAGTAAGTGTGTACACAGAACACACATATACAAATACACACACACACACACACACAGAAAGAGAGCAATGAGCCATTTTTTTCTGGCGTAAGCGATATTGTTCCAGTAAATGTAAACAATGTGTACAGTTATTTGCTATGCGTACAAAGAGAGAGAGAATGAAGGGCATTGAATTTGAATGGAAAAGGAATATGGCAAGGAAGAGAGAGAAAGAGAGAGAGAGAGCCATATAACTAAATGGATGGAGATGGAAGACTGACTGTGTAGAAAGCCATGGAATTGAAATGGAAACTAAATACTTGTGTATATGTAATATGTATGTGATGTGAGTGAGCACTGTGTTTGTATGGTGAGGGATGTACATAGTCAGATTTCCCAGTGTACAGTACATATCGTACAGATAGAGGGATGAAGGGACTGTCTGTCTGTTTAAACTGTAAACTGTTCCACCAAAAAACATAGAGTGAGTCAGACCATTTTAGATGAGCATATTCAATCTGAGCAGTTTCCCCATATCCGCATTCTCGTATATAGAACGAGAGAAGAAACTATTTATTTCAGAGTGTCTCTCTGCATATGTGTGTATACATGTATATATCTGTATTGGGGGTATAGGAGGAGCTAGTGTGATGTGTATGTGTGGACTAGTGAAGTGAATCAGAGTGAAAGTGAAACGACTGGGAAATGGAATCAAATGATATGATGAGAGTGAAAGAGAGAGAGAAAGAGAAGAGAGAGAGAGAGAGAGAGAGAGGTTTAGTATATATATGGAAGGAGACCAACGAGAAGTAAGACGGATACGCCCTTTCCATGTTCTCAAATTGCCTTTTCTCCTCGGGACGCTTGGGCTCAATACGTAATATGTCGCTCCACTGATATGCATGTTTCTCCAAAAGGAGTTTGCAAGAGTGTGTAAAGAGTTTGGAGAGCGACAGTAAGGATAGATCTATCGTATGTTTGTGTGTGTGTATGTGTGTGTGTGTATGTGTGTCTACGTGTGTACTTTCTTTCGGAGAGCAAACAAATTTTAAACCCCGAATTTTGGTTCCCCCAACATACACGAGACTTTGATGAGACTCTCAACGCTTTGAGCAAAAGACGAAGGCGCTGGCAAAAGCAAAAGGAAAGAGAGAAAAGAGATGGAAAAAGAAGGAGAAATAAAGAAAGATGTAAAAGTATAAGGGAGGAAAAGACGAGTTTTCTACACACACATTCACTTCTTTTTCTGATTTCGATTTTGTCATTTGTGATTCCACTCACGTCTGTACTGAGTAGATGTCTATACTTTATTTCCGTCAACTAATAGTTTTGAATTCATATCCCAGAGTATATTGTTATTCCCTATAGATAGATTGGTCTCATTCTCAAGGACTCTGCTTTATTTTATTTTCTTATCCTTTTGTATTAGTTGCACAATATTGGATTTTATTTATACTGTGTACTCACGTTCAGTGAGGAAAGCGCAATACAACACAAACACAAACACAGCACAGTGCTCAACTAATACGTGTCAGAATTTGTCCAATCTTGGATGCATTATGAAATAAGATGATGAAGCAGCAGATACAGATGTGGATGCACATTGTATTATGCATCGAATTGTGTGAAGTTGGTTGTGTTGTTGTGTAATATTGTAGTTGCATCCAATCCACCAACTTTAATATTTTAAGGAGTAAGATTTTTGTAGAAGCTGTAATACTATAAACAATTACCCATCTCAGGTATATATATCGTATAATATCTTTCTTTTCTCTGAACTTTTTGTTCCGCATCCAAACTGAGACTGAGGAGTCTGAATGTGAGACCCGAAAGAGAGACAGTGGAACTAAAGGAGAACTGAAGGGAAGGTTTCTCTCGTCCTCTTTTCCTTTTCTCCCTCCAGTCATCAAGGAAAGTCCTAAAGGAATGGAAATGAAAAGCAAAACGAAAGCGGATGAAATGTATTTGGATTTCTCTCTCTCTCTCTCTCTCTCTCGTTTTTTTCTTCTTTTTTGAAAAAAAATGGAGAGACTACATAAAGACTATTGTGTGGTTGTTCTTCTTCTTCTTCTTCTTCTTCGGCTTCACTACAGTTTCCATACTTCCATTCAGGATATTCCATTCCATTGCTTTGTATCATATTTTCTATTGTGGTCTTTCCATCCGTCAATCCTTTTCTCTCTCTCTCTATGTATTTCGTTGATCCCCGACGGTTTTCCATCCCATCATTTTCCTCTCATTCAACAATGGTGCCTTTTCAACCTCATTAGTTTACATAGTATGTACCACAGTAACGTTTCATCCCTCACCGTATAACTTTCCTCCGTGCTGAATTCAAGACTTTCCCAAACTTTCTCTTTCTCTCTCTCGCTCTCCAGTTTGAAAATTTTGTTTTATTTCCTTTCATCCTGACATGATGCAGGAAAATAAGCTGATTTAAATATTTCGAACTTCCATCATTTTCTCTCTCTCTCTCTCTCTCTTTCTCTTTATCTCTCCAATACCAATACATGTAGATAAAATGTTTACAATTTTACAATACAATACAGATACATTCAGGCATTTTGAGACGTGTGTGGAACTCTGTAGCTCATTTCACAGTATTTCTATCGTGTGATCCTCACCTTACATTTCCATTTCCTCATTCTATACAGAGGTGTGTGTGTGTGTGTAAAATACCCATATTATTGTTGTCGTGTTGATTTCCAATGTTGAATTTTGTGCAGCAGTATTTTATAATATTTGTATTTGTGTGTTTCATTTTCATGATTTATTATTATTTCATTTTCCAAGTCCTTGATGGAACTCGAGAGAGAGAGAGAGAGAGAGAGAGAGAAAGAGGGAAATCTCTCATAAATACTTTGGTATTACGATGTGATGTATTTAGAAGATTAAGCTACTGGATCGTATGTGAGAGCCGTGGAATTAGAAAAATATGTGTATTTATTTGGAGAGGGGGGTTTTACAAATATTGTATGTTGTAACTAGTGATATGGAGGAAGGGAAACAGCGTACATGTGTACTCGCATGTTCTCACACAGTCAAGATATAGTGGACGGACTTTCTCAATTTATATAGCATCTGTAATCCTTTAGCTGCTTATTTTCACTAAGCAACCAACGAGCTGAGAATATCTCGAATGTTCATGCGAACGACGATGATGGACGCAAATCCCGTGGTTACGAGTTTATAGTTTAGCTCTCTCTCTCTCTCTCTTTGTGATACTGATAAGAGTTCAAAAGCGAGTGCTCGCATGTTTCCAGATTTGTACAACATTCTACAAATATTATTTTTTATTTATATTTGCGTTTGACTCTTCTCTTTTCTGACTACTGACAATTAGTATTTCGTTTGGTATACAGATGTTGCATGTCTTGTTGGCAACATCAAGCGCAAAATTAAATTGGAAATATTAACCTGGAATTGTAATTAAATCTAACGCTAAGCCTCACAGCACTTGTCCCAAAGAGAGAGAGAGAGATAGAGAGATTTAGTAAAGTTTTAATAATAGTAAAAAAATAATTATAGCTCTCGTATGAAATATGTGGGGGGAGAGTTTAGAATTAGAAGCATGTGGGAGCATGATGATGAGACTGTTCGTGCCGAAAAATTTGAAAATGAATGATGACATGTATCAGATATCCCGAGAGCGCTTGAAAAGCTTCCAGCTCTAAGCCATTTTCCCGTGTATAGTTTACTTATGAGGGAACTCTACTTTCTACTACTCCTTTCAATTTAAACAGAAATCTAGTTCAGATTTCATAAAAATGAATGAGGAATGACGTTTTCTAGTGGGTGATTTTGAAAACATGAGCTTTGAATTAGTATGTGAGGAGAAATTGGAGGACGTCGGAGAGGATTCTGATTTATCTCACATATGTATAGTGAAGTTGGATGCCAAGGCTTATTATTTCATATTATGCACAATAGCCAAATTCATTTGTAGAGGGAAAGAGAGAGAGAGCGAGAGAGAGAGCGAAAGAGAGAGAAAGCGTCATTTCATATTTGTGGAGGAAAAAGTGAGAGTGTTGGATTCTTGGGCTTACACACATTGGTGTACGGGAATGGGAATTTGAAATAGAAATAGAAATACACTGTACGAGTGGACTACTTGTAGACATGATGAACTGACGTATTAACTAATGGAACCAAATTGAATAATGCCCCTGCTGAGGTAAACATGAGGAAAAGAGAGGGAGCGATAGAGAGAGAGAGAGGTGGGTGGAGGAGATAGCATCTACTCCTCTCATGAATTATTAATATCCAACAAATTGAAATCCAACTTTTCATTCTCAATTTTAATTTCCATGTCCACATTTCAATCCCTATTCCCATTTCCAACTTTGAAATTCTACTTATAAACCAGCCAAAAAAAGAAACGAAAAAACCCCTTTATTAGTTATTACACGGAAGTCACTAATATATGAATATATAAATATCTGTACTTCAAAAATCTTAGTAGAAAGTTGTAGTGAAAAATATATGGCACAATTTAGAATTCGTGCAATGACATCACTATGGTAATCATTAATAATGATTCATTATTAATAGAATCTAAGTTAGTATTTGAAGTTGAGTTGGTTTTCTTGTGTGCGCTATCGTACACACTATATTTCATGTTCATACAGAGTCTGCCTTTCATTTCCTTGAACGCACAATTTTCTTGCTCCTGTTTGTTGACAGAGTCAGGATGCTTTCTCCGAGTAATCGTTTTATCTGGTTGGCCAAATGTTTCTCTCTGATTTTTTTACGATTAGTTCATTCGTTCTGTTTTGTCTGTGTCTGTGTCTGTGTCTGTGTGAGTGTGCCTGTGCGTATGTGTTTGTGTGTGTGTGTATTGGGTGGGCTGGAGAGTGGGAGCTTATATAATGTGTCACTACTCTCACTACGCCTGTATAAATGCACGTCCATCAAGTCAAGTAGATCAAGTCGAGTGAAAGGAAATAAATGAAAGAAAAAGACCAAGACCTCTCCTTCATTCCCCAAGACCGTCTTTTTCTCTCAAATAAATGTTCACCAGTCCTACATACTACATACAGATACATAAATGTGTCCATATGTACGTCTATCGTAAACTGGGTAGGAATATGCTCTCCTCAGACATGCCGCCACTAACGATAACTACCAACACCAATGTCAACCCCACGAGCTTACAAGTATTAGGGTGCATTTAGGCATGTCAGTCAACGACAAGGACACACACACATTACCAGGCTTTCTCTGTATCCACGTATTTTCCATTCTTCTATATATTATTATATATGTATATACGATATGTATGTACACATGGATATGCTCTATATCGAAGAATTCCTTTTGGCCTCTCTCTGTACATGTGAAAGTGAAAACTAAACTAAAAAAGTGGAGCTTAATGGACGAAAGCGTAAGGAAGGAAATGCGGGCTTCTCCTATATATAATACTTACAAAAAAATCTGAGTGAATGTGAACGTATTTTGGGTGCAAAAAACGCGGGGGAGGGGGGAAGTAAAAAAATTCTTTTAGGTGTTGGTTGGTGGTGGTGTGAACGTCGTTTATAGTTATAAGTCAAAACTTGGAGGGACACATAGATTTCAGGTTTCCTTAATGGCTCTCACTCTCTCTCGCATACACACTTTGCCTCACATTCTCTATGTTGGTCCATCTGGAATGTGGTAGGATATGAAGCATATGCGGACTGGTATGAATAAGGATCGAAAAAAATATTCTTTAGGTGCATTCACTATACAGACTACATCATCTAGCCTTTAAATACATTTACGCTTCGTCCATTCTTTGACATTTTTTTTCTTCTTCTTTAGATACTCGTATTTGTGCGTGAAAGAGCTGAAAGAGAGAGAGAGAGAGGGAGAGAAAGAGAAAGAAAGAAAGAGGGGGAGAGAAAACGAAACGGGGACAAATAAGCTCACATTGGCTTTTGAGTCAGGCGTAACATTTTTTGCCATTTTTAAAGCATTCGCACACCAATTCACGAGGGTAGACTCCATCTCCTTTTCTCACTCACTCTCTCTCTCTCTCTCTCTCTCTCTCTCTCACTTTCTCTCTCTTTCCTTCAACTTTCATTGCGGCTGGGGAAGAGACTAGGAAATACATAATTCTTTTTTATATATATAGTAGTCGACTAAAGTACTGCTTGGTCATTGGAAAGAAAGTTGAAACCTTCTGATACTGCTGTGCTGTATAATATTTATAGTCGGAACACTACTCCACCAAAAGATTAAATATCATTAGGGGAGGGAAAGTCACTTTTCATTTTCATTTCCTTTCATTTCACAAAAAATATGATGATGGAATTTACAAAGAAGTATGCACAATGTGGGCACATATAAAATACAAAATAAAAACTATATCCAATAACTTTGTTACGGATCACACTGTACTGATATTAAATGTATTAATGTGCACAGTAGACAGGAACTGCTCACATTTTCACATACAATTTCTTCAAATGTATACATTTACTCCAAACACAAATATTCACATTCTCTCTTGCTTGATATCCCGTTCACAAAAACTCTAGCGGAGAAGTTGAACGAATTCAGTCCAAAAGACCAAAAGATTCTTGAACATGAAAGCCTTCAAAATCCAGTTATTATATAATCCGAGTTTGTTAGAGACCTGACTGGATTCAAACCAACAAATATCACGAATCCTCTTCTCCCTTCTTCTTTTTTTTTTTTTAACTTTTCTCCAAGACCCAAAAATAATGTGAAGGAAAGACTTTCCACTAACGACCAACAACGTTTTTCTCTCTGTTTGTAAACTCAAGTGAAAAACGTTGAGAGCTACCCATAGTTTTCTTGTAAAAACTACGACTAATACTAGTACATACACACGTCTATAGTGAGAGTGAGAGGGAAATATTTGAAAGGAATCGTAACAAGGCTTCAGGCTTTAAAATATCATTAATCATAAGCAAAGAATGGCAATTCAGTCAGGTCTTAAGTCGAGAAGCAAGGACAGTCAGTCTAAATTTGGGGTACTTGAAAAGCCTATTTTTAATCCATCCTTGCAGCATTGTGGGAAAGTCTCATTTTTACGTTTTGAATGGAAAATTTAAAAAATGAGGCTTTCCCACAATGCTGCAAGGATGCATTCAAAATAGGCTTTTCAGGTACCCCAAATTTAGACTGACTGTCCTTGCTTCTTGACTTAAGACCTGACTGAATTGCCATTCTTTGATCATAAGGATCAAAAGGAACAGTATACTTTTCAACTTTTTCTTTTTGTAGAGAGAAAAAAAATGAAACTTTTTCTCTCGTTCTCTTTCTCTCTCTCTCTCTCTTTCACTTTCTGCTAAGTTGATTGCGAGACTTATGATGTGATGAATTCAGCAAATATTTTAAATCCTTTCCGGAAAATATTCTCATATGTAAAATGTGAAATTTTACTTATCTTTCAATATATTTTGTAGTTGAAATCGTAAAGAAAGTGCGCAGTATGTTTTCCGTGGTGAACGTATGAGGAAAGGACTAAATACCGAGTATCTGTATAGATTCTATTAGAATGTGAGAACTGGGAAGAAGAGGAGGATGATGATGATGATGACGATGAGAAGAAGAAGATGAAGAAGAATGTCTGGGACTGTCATGAGGAAATTAGAAAGAGAGAATGAGAATGATAGGATTAAATGATTATATCATTATACTCAGACTCTGAAACATCAAGTATTAATTAATATCATACATGATGATGCAAATGTGTCTCCTTTCTCTGACTTCCCTTGTTTGCTGGTTCTATGCGATAAAATTCAGTTGTAGACGGGTTAAATCATTTTCATTATTTGGTTTATTTGGGCTTTTTTAGGGCTTGTGTTCATTTGACGACTCATCCCCCTCGTAATTAATGTACTACTAAAAATTAATCCCCTCATCAAGGCTTTCACCTTTCAAACAAACTCATGATACGAGAGCGAATGTCTGCTATACTAATTCAAAACGCTCCCTGAAAAATAATAACATTTCCTATTCCTAATTTTCTAGATTTAGCCCGACAGTTTAAAGCATGGATTTTTCAAAGGAAAATATAAAAGGACGAAGACAAAAAGTTAAATGACCAAAAATCAAATTTACTAGTCTACATTTGATATCGATATTTGCAATGGTGCAAAGTTAAAAACTTGACTAGAGTCTATATGGAAACGAGTTGAGAGGATTTGAGCACTAAACTTTTACTTTTACTTGCGCCCACCACCAACTTGGTGGTTATTAGTGCAGAGTTTTTGAGTTTTTGACAAAGTTTCCAGTGGTTTCTCATTTACAATGATTAGAGTAGTCTCCCAACCCCTATCGTACATAAGATAGTTCGTTTTGTGGTGCATAGTGAAATGATCAGAAAATGTAATGTAACTAATCGACTCATGATAACGATTAACTATCAACCCTTCCTCTCTCACTCTCTCTCTCTCTCTGACTATTATATGAGCCACCTCATTATAAAATACGTATGAAATTCCCTTGATTGTTCGTTGGTGGTGGGGAGCTCAAGAAGTTTGAATAGTTACAAAAGTCATGGCTATATATCTGTATATTTGACTACTTATCACTCTCTCTCTCTCTCTCAATAGACTCCTGACAATGACAATCTCCAAAATCATAAAGATAATAATAATATTATTATTATTACTATTACAACTCTTAGTGTGACTATACATATACATACATATTTATATCGTATGGTACATCCACACTGTATTTGTTCGAAGGGTTCTGATTTCTGATTATAATGCAGCGCAGTGCCATAGTTTAGTTTCCAATCAGTTCAAATAATATCTGTCTGAACATGGAGAAATTCGGAGATACATCGCATCGCATCGCATTGGGTGGTGTAAACTTATTTCTAAATTCTATCATATACCATAGCACAAGGCCATCACACTGCTTATACTGCTTTACTCTCAACTATTTACAGTTGGATGGACGGAGGACAGAACGAACTGTTGAGAAAACATGGAGTGCTACCAAGCCATAATACTTGTATGCATGTACATAAATGTTACACGCTCTCTCTCGCCGTCGCGTCGTCTAGTGTGTGTGCACTGTGTGTAGCTAGTTGGAGAAAATAGTTGGGAAATGGCTTAGTTAATGGAAGCTGTCAGGGTTCAGGATGAGGAATGATGATGAGTCGAGTGGAAATTGCATGGGACAAAAGTCTCAATTTGATAATGAAACTTCTCTTCACACGCGCTTCCATTCTCTCTCTCACTTTCTCTCTCTCTCTCCCTTCACACCCTCTCCTTTTCTCTCATTCCCATTCTCACTACTGTCTATGACTTTAGCTTTACTTTCTCTTTCCCTCCATGTGCAAGTCAAAGTCGAAGTCGAAGTCGAACTTTCAGTTGTACGCGAGTACAACTGAAACACACACACTCAGTTCATGAATCTGAAGCCAAAAGACTCAAAAACTCTCAGTCGTCCGTGGTCCCACAGCTTTACCTTCAAATGAAATCCAATCCTCTTTTCATGACTTCCTACTTTCCATTCAATATAATATGCACCATCATTTATATATACACATTACATTACACACACCCCTACATATATCCATTCTCCATTCTCCGCATTCTCCATCCTCTCTTTTCCTTTTAGTTTTCGAAACACACACATATCTATACATTTTTTTTTGTCTCGTTCGTGGAAACTCGGAAACCTATTGTGGGAGGAATGGAGGTGAAGCCATGGCAATTTGCATAAAGTCAAATACAATGGAGTCTCTTTTAATAGTCTATTACTATATGGGGAGAATAGTAATCGATTTCATTCACCATATTATTATACATTAAACGTATTTTCAACTTTTCCATCTGGCTCATGTGTGTGTGTGTGTGCGTGTGTGAACACCCACACTTTCTCATTTTTTGTTACAAACACATCCAAATAGTATTTTATTATTCAACTAAAGAGAGAGAGAGAGAGAATAGAGAACATGAAATAGTACAAAATGAGCATGGTTTCGAAAACGCAAAAGAGTTTTTTAATTTTGAATCAAAAAATATTAGAAATCATACACATTTTTGTCGCTTGAACGCAGTTTGTGAAAGATTTTTTATGCTTGACAGTTTCCTTTAAAACTAAGCATAAAGATTTTTAAAGCAATCCACTTCTCCATACTCTTATTTATGAGCATAAATATTGTATATATTTTGCCCGGATGTCCCCATGTATAACGCAACTGATCTGTGATCAAAACAGATTCTGAAAATTTGAGATTACATACCTTGAGATGATAACCTAATGAAAGAAATTACGAGGGTTTGATGGTTTCAAAGGCTTGGCATGTTTACTTGCATATACGGATCTGATACTTGGGGACATTTGATGGGAATAAACGTGTGGGTGGAGAGTTGTTGAATTTGTTGAGTGAACTAGTTTTCTACTCAATTTACAAAGAGGACATTTACTAGAAATTCAAGCTGATTCTGATTTACTAGCCATTATTATTAGTTTTGTTGGAAAAGTAGGGCTCAAAAGACATTCAATATGTCGGAGTATTAAGGGCATGACATTAACTCAGTATATAGTTGAGCATTGAGCTAAGCGTGGGTGGTTGATAAGTGTGCAAAGGTTTCATTCGATGGATCGAACTCAACTCTCTTCCTTCGTCAAAGTCCCAAGTAGAAAAACACTCATGGATTTCGTCAGTGTTATTCTTATTCGTCAGTTGATTTTTTTGCAAGCGGGAATTGATTGACTTTTTTTTTTAGCAAAAAAAAAAAAAATCTTGAACAATGAGTTTGAGTCAAAATTCGAAATATTCCATGTAAAACAAATTACACCCGGAATTATTCTGCGTTAATAAATGAGCTCATTACAAACCCAGTTAAAAATCATTCGATATACAGATATTCACAAATCTTGGGGGACAGCATCCTTTTTTTTCATCGAATTTAGAAATACTTAATTGGTAATTAAAAATTTCAATTAAATTGTTTCTTGGAAAATCTATATCATAGTTTGAAAGACTTCATTCGAAATACTTATGTTTTTGTACATTCGTAGACAAAGCGCTCTCTTTCCTTTCACCAGAGAAAGCTGCTGCCAGGAAACCTTGAGAATGTTTCCTGTTTTTTCTTCTCAAAATTCACCTTTCTTTCATTTCAATGAACTTTGAATGGACAAAGGAGCACGTGAAAAACAAATCACATGGACTTCTTCCTTTTCATCACGTGGCATTTAAATTAATTTACATTGCTGAATATTCCTCTTTGATTACACAACCTAAAGCTCATACTCTGATTTCAATTAAATAAAGACAACTACCATTATAATAAAGTCATTCTAAGTTCTGATCGTTTATAATGGAATTCATTCATGATCTCAAAATTTAAATGTCTCAGTACATATTCCTATAATTTGATACATATATTTACTATTGTTTATTTACAGACGAGAACCCACCGTGTTGAAGGACTATGACAGTATGGACATTTTACTTCATCTCCCAGACGGATACAAAATCAAAGAATTCAAATGGCTCTCCATTTGGTGTCGCCGCTTTACCGTAAGGATCTAATCAATTTGTTTCCATGCTTCATCAGACATTCCTCATTTCTATTTTATATTTTAAATTTGTTGACTCGGAACTCGATCGGTATTCACACACATGAAACCAAACATGTGATGGGAACTATTTCGACAACATTTTTGTAATTGTAATTGAATTTTTTGTCGACGTGAGAAATGAGAAATGCATGCAGATAATGTATCTGCACAGTTGGAAGTTTACACGTGTACTTAAACATGTTAAAGCAAGCGGAAGGAGCAGGGGTTGACAAATACGTCGTAGGAACATTCAATAAATGTTCTTTCAAATATTCAATATTCAATTTCAATGAGAAATGGAGATGACATATTGGATATATGAATCCATACAAGAGTTGAAATGAGTAGAAATCAAACAGTGTACTGTACACCATTGTGCAGAGAAACAGAACAGGAAATAGAGTACAATAATTGTTAATAAAGAAGGCGAGAGTGAGATGTTCGAGTGAGCACACTCCATTATTAAGTATTTACCTATTCAAATGGAAAATTATTTCTTTGCTCTCTCGCTCTCTCTCTCTCTTTCTCTCTCTCATTCTCTCTCTCTCTCTCATGGAGAATGAGTGAATGAACGTGTGTACATGAATAAATACAGAGATTATTTCAATATGGATAAAAAAACAGATGGATGGAAGATGGATTTCACTGTTGGTATTCACTTCCGTGGACTGGTTGAATAGATTGAAAGTGGAGAAAGGGGGAGAGAGAGAGAAAGAGATACATAGTGAATTGGGGGATGGAGAGCGAGAGAGGGAAAAAGGAGAGAGAGAGAGAGAGGAGATGAATTGAGTAGGCTTTTAACAAGTGAGGCAATCAACGTGCAAATCTCCGGAGTAAATCTTCCTCTAATTGATGAAAGCTCCCTTCGAGTTTTCGAGAGTTTTCGAGCATTCGAATATTTGAGTATTGCAGTTGTATGTATGTACAGAGTATACAGTACGAGACTAGAACTAAAATGCATATGTAGGAAGTATCTATATGTAGGAATAGAACACTTACTACAACTTCAGCTACAAAGTACAAACATACATTTTAAGTTTTATAGTACCAGCCTTTTCCTTTTCCTTTTCCTCCCTCAATTTCATCAAAGACTAAATTCTGAGAAAATTGGGAAACATGCAGATTTTTTTAGTCATCATTCGATTTGAAACTCAGCAGAAACCTTCTCTCTCCTCTCTCTCTATTGCATCTATACAAATACAAATACAATGTACGACAAAATACGGATACAGTAATACATTGAAATAAAAGTAGAGATAGGGAAAGAGCCCATCGGGCTTTAAATCTGAACGGATTCAAGTGCAAAAGTATCGTATCGGCTAACAAACTTATTCCTAGAAAAAACATGGGGAGATAAATACCCTGAGTTTGTATGTATTAGGTGCACATCTATTTGGATTTCCTAATACATACTGATAGAAACGATAAACGATAAATTGAAAACTAAATACACCACCATCAAATAAAAATCTTCAATGTAAATTCTAACTCGGGCTCTAAAGACTTGTAACTACGATATTACTTGCAAAAGGCAGACTTTCTTCCTTTTCTTCACTCAAGCTCTAGATTTCTCCAAGTTTTCTAGTTTTCTAGTTTTGAATGTATGTATTTCCAAATTTAATTTAATAGATCGATTTTTATTTTTAGCTGCTTGTGTATTGAAAATTTCCACAACGTATAGTTTTAAGTTTGTCCTTTGGTTTTTGAAGTCTTCTCCTGTGTGTTTTGGTGGGAATGTGAGAGGAAATTGTAAATTGGAAACCTAATTAAATGAAAGAGGACACAGAAAGATGAAAGCAAGTAGAAACTTTGAAATGATTTTAAACTGTAAACATTTCTAACAGTAAGGCTTTTAATTTAAACATTTTCAGTTGTTTTTAAATATGCCACTACCGACAAAGTCGGTCATGTGTTTGAAAAATAAGGAATTGACAGACACGCAAAATCCAGATACATTTCGCTCCTTGTAAACCTTACCTAATATCTGTCCAAGCTTGTCGTATATGTAATTGTAATGGGACGTTTCTGCATTGTCCTCAACATTTTCCCTTTTTAATACGAGGGGAAAAGCAGCTTCCCGTGTGTACTCACTTACAAACTCTATATATGTACACGTGAACGAAAACTGAGGAAACGTATCAAAAAGGGAATTCTTTAGAGACGGAAGGAAGTCGAGAGAAAAAAAACGAAAAGCATCCAACCATGAGTAAGTGACATTGAGTAGAAAAAAAAGAAGGGTGGCCACAAGTCAAGTCTCCATATGGAGTACGTACAAAATGAAATCTTAAACACTGAAAAACAACAAACAAACGATGATAATATACTGCGTTCCCTAAATTGATGAATTTCTCCCCATTTTAACTGCACATCAAATGTATGTGTGTGTGTGTATGTACAATTTTGTAAGCGAACTTTCTTCCTTTTGAATTTTGAAGCTGGTAAAAAAAGGGAGGACGATTTGTGTATAGATATTATGCTGAATGTTTTCCTTGTGCTGTGCAAAGTTAAAAAGTAAAAGAAATAAAAAAAACATCAATCTCAAGGGGGAAGGAAGATTTTTTCCTTTATACATCCTTCATTTGAATATAGGTGTACATACTTAGTTGGTTTTTTTAAACAATATCTGTATGTACCAATAGTTTTTAGTTTTTGGCAATCATTTTTGAGTAAATTCAAATTCAGAGAAGAGTTTCAACTTTGTCACAATTGTACGTTATGTACAAATCCACCCAGAAACGCAATTCACCAGACACCAACTGCTATATCGCATACGTTCTTATATTTCTTATTATTCCAATATGATTTTTATATAGGAAGTATACCTACGATACCTACTGAACAAAATCTCTCTGGATATCCTTTATCAGTTCACCTATAGATACGATATGTACGTATATGTATAATAAATATGGTAGGTAGAGAGAATGAGAATAGTTTAAAACACAAGACTCGTGGCACGCAGAAACTCTCCAAAGAAGGACTTTCATAAAACGTAAGAGAGAGAGAGATGATAATAATATAGATTCCTTGTTTTGCTCATCCATGGAAAAATGGTTTGAAGAAGGGAAAAAATGCAATGTCTGTGTTAGAGCTCTCCTTCTTCTCCTGCCGGAGAAGACAGAGAGAGAGAGACAGAGAAGAAAACGAGTTGCTCTTCGAACCGAGAAATGAGATTTCAGCTCTCTCAACCATTCCACAAGATATTATGAAATGGACAAGCATCCGGACTCTCATCCTCCTGATTCTTGTACTTGTGAAAAATCTGCACATACTGATATACGATATTATTATATCTGTGTATATCCCACACTACAAGTCTGCCAGATAGTCCTACTGCTCTCCATTTGAAAATATCGTATAATATCACGATTGACGATAGTTTCAAATATCGATGTATCACGAAATCTCGATATTACACAGAATTTCTCCCACACACACACAATCTGCACTTTTTTTAAAAAAAAAATAAGTTGTGTGCTGTACTCGTGTGACTATGTGTATAAGATATGTAAATGTGGAAGTTGAAAAGTGTATGAAGGGAGATTCCGAATATCGAATCTGGATTCTGATGACGATAAATTGAAGACTACCTGTAGATATACATACAGACAAAAGTATCGTATGTCTACCTTACATGTGCATGTGAGACTTCCCATCTAATTCGTATGAGAACACCCTTCGATAGAAATAGAAGATGCCACAAGAAACTTGACTATATATATATTTGAAGATGAGAATTGAGCTTGATTTCCATAGTGTGGGGGAAATGTCAGAGAAGGACAGACGCAGAGAACGAGAGAGAAGGGAAAGTAAAAGAGAAAGGTTAGCTAGTCCGCTTATAAATGATTGCACATCGTCATCCTCATCTTCAGAGAGTCAAAGTCAAAGTGAGCAAAGAGGTCTTCTTAGTACAGGGGAAATCTCTCTTTTTTTACGGCTATAATACTGGCTAAGTCTCGTATATGCTCTCATGTATTTATTCATTGGGAAATTGAGAAGAGCGACAGTCTCACTCCTCTAGCCAGTACGTAGGGTACATACGTATTACGGATATTTTGGCTTTGCCATGTAGGCGGATACCGTTGGCTCAGAATAAAGGATCGTCTTGTTTGTGTGTAGATTTGTGTGTGTGTGTGTGTGTGTGTGTGTGTGTGTGTGTGTGTGTGTGTGTGTGTGTGTGTGTGTGTGGGATGGGAATGTCATACTTTGTTCTTGTTCTCAACCACTTTATCATACGCTGACAAGTGTAAGTCTTCAAAGACAGAGAGATGAAAGGCGTTAAGAGGAACTCAAGGGAAAACGGAAGGAAGGAAGAAAACCGTACCGTACAGTCAACTCACCCACCCAACAACCCCACACACATACTTAAATACACACACACACATATGTACACAGATTATATCACATCCATACTTAGAACAAAAGTATGCGCACTAGTAGTACAAAACGACAATACAAAACTACTCATGTTTTCCTTAAGTCTCTTTTAACTTGCGAGTTATCAGCCATCGGATGTCTCCTCTTTTTTTTTGTACCAAAAGAAAAGGAAAGGAGAAAAAAAAAATTTGCTAAATTTATTCAACATGTCAAAATATATTAAATTTGGAATAGCAATAACAACAACAACAACAGTTTGTGACCTTTTGACGGTCGAGTTGACATTTTACTAGTACTATCTGTATTTTGATGGCTGCATACAGGATGTTTGTTGTGAATTCACCCATAATATTTTAAGCTGGAGCTTTCATTCTGATTGTGAGTTATGTATATATTTTAAAAAACTGTTTTATTTCCCCACAACTCTAATAATAATTCAGTGCTGTAAATTGTAAATGTCAATACACATACACAGATATTTAAAACTTTTATGCATGAGTCTACTCTATATAAATCTAATATTTTGAACTAGCAACAGTTTAGAATTTCCAAGGAGGAGAGAAAGAGTCGGATGTTTTTTTGAAATCGACACCGATTGTGAGTTTTTGTGTGGGGATGACATTCCCTTGCCGCTACTTCTCCTTCTGTCTCTCGCCTTCACTTTTTTTTCTACACAAGATATTTTGAGGTGGTAACACAGTGTGAGTTGGGTATACCTTCCTAGATTGATATTACGCTCAAGCGACATTATATTTATCATAAGGCTTGTTCATGAGTCTCCCTCCTATATATATGGTAGAAACTGTCGGAGAAAAATGTGGAAAATTCCCTCTCTCTCTCTCTCTCTCGTGGTTACATTGACTTTCACCGCTTTCTCCGATTCGCTTTAACTCTCCGTCTCCTCCATTTTCTCACACACACAGGCGGCCAAATCTCTGGTTGCCACTAAGCTCTTTACCATCGCAGCAACTTCATCTTTATCTTGCTCATCTTTCCATGATTTATCTTGTCCTCCCCATATAATACGCTCACATGATACCTCCAACTAAAATACGAGTCTTTTTCTCTCCTCTCTCTATACAGATACTGTTCTCCATCTGTACAAGTAACACCGACTACCATTTTTGTACAATCTGTATTGTACATACACGCGTACGTATACGACATGTATATGTACTTACAAAATCAGACGATGGAGGATTGAATTTCCAAACATTATTGCACTCTACAATGTTATGACATGTTATACGATATTTCAATCTGTATATACACCAATGTACTGAGCCAACTACCGATCCTTCATTGTAGATAACAAAACAGTATAAAGTATACACGGAGGAAAAGATGCTCCTCTCTCGCGTTCTCGTTCCAGTTCCAGCCAAATGGTGTGAAGTGGTGAAATGATGTTGGAAGGAAGGGTAGGAGCATCATTTCATTTTGCCATGTTATTAGTTGGCACAAAGTACAGGTTCTCTCCACACAGACGCACACACACACACACACACCTTCAGTAGCCTCTGGACTCTGGACTCAAGGCTTATCAAGATGAAGAAAAGGACGGCGTGAGCATTGAGAGTTGTCCGTATTTCATATCCGTTTTGTCTGTTCTCGGTTTCCCGTTGTACTCTGTGTGTGTGTGTGTGCATGGTTTTAGAGATGAGAAATATATATTCTCTGCTCGGGACCAAAAATCTCTGCTGCTGCTGCAGTAGTAGTATTTGCTGCAGAATTAGAGTTTGTTTCAGATTTGGAGACATAAGTGAGTAGAAAGGGAGGATGAAGGATGAGGAAGATGGCCGTCATCGTTATCTATCTATTACACAGACTTGGTTGATTTCGGTTTGAATTACGTACGTCGCACATACAGACTATACAGATATACTGTGCAAAGACGGTTCATATGAAACTGAGGACAAACATGAACTAATCGTATCGTACGGTAACAAAAGGAGGTACAAAAGAAAGTGTACCGTGTACCGTGTGTACACACACACATGTATATCGTATGTATTGTATATGTACGGATGCGGGATGTATTTAGAACGATGTACAAGTCAGTTATTTTATGAGTTTTGTATATATAATATGAACAATCGTGTGTTCATCATAAGAAATCCGATATGCTTCTCTTCTCATCTCTCTCCTCGCTCCTTTCCTTTCCTCTCTCCTCAAATCTCATCTCTCGTCTAGTTTTTTGTTTGGTATTGTGTAGGTAGGTACAAACTACGGACTTTGTCATACTATGGAGTCTCTCTGAGTACAAACTACAAAACTACAAACGGAGGGTAGAAACTAGAAAGACAATGATCATGAATTGGCTTCTGGCTCCCTCCTAACGAGGTCCTGACTTTCATAATATAATACACACTGTCTTTTCTTCATAAGGCTATTCTATTACCAACATTTCCCTCCTTCTCCTCCTCTTCTACTCTTCTACTCCTCCTCAGTGCCCAGATATTAACGACGAGGACGATCATTTTCTTTATACTCTTATATTAGCCATAAGCTCTACTACAACAACAAATTGTGTAATCATTGAAACGGATATTTGGTAATGAAATGTCTTTAGTGTAGAGTAGAACTGTCTGTGTGGTATAACATATCGTACAAAAGGAAAATAAAGAGAATACACCGTTCAGGATTTAGGGTGAAACACAAGTTAACAAATGGAATGAATGACAAAAGTCACACACATTTTCATTTTCATTTTATTAGCAAAAGAGCCCATGGAAGAATTAGGATCCAAATAATTGAATTTACTAGTCTGATTTTGAAGAAATCTTAGCAGGTTATCATGTCAAAAAGTGGATCATTCCATCTGTAATCTTTTTTGTGAGTCAATCTCATCTTGGGATATAGGAAATTTAATAAAATTGAAAAAATTTATTATAAACTAACAAACCTTGTCTTAATATGTAAGGATATCAGAAATTCCGTCAAAAGTAAGGACATACATAAATGAATGTAAAAGGGACAAGAAAGTAGTAGTAAATGCAATAGTTTGCGAGTAAAAGCGACTCAACAACAAATGAGTTTTCTTGTCATTTGTAAATTTGTAGTTGAAGGGGAAAACGGTAATGAGAAGAAGAGTGTGGAATCTGTAGAATGTAGAGTCATGGTTCATGCAAATGAGTGCAATTTGAAAATATCGTATGTGGAGGGATGGATTTTACAAAGAAAAACTACACAAATATACACAAAAGGAAGACATTAGTTATTTACTTTGACAAAGGATTTAAATCTTTGTACTTGAGCTGAGGACTAAGACGTGTGTTCCACTTTCCAAATGTGCTTCACTGCTATAAACCATGCTGAGAATTAGAGGAAGAGAGAGAGAGAGAGAGAGAAATGGAGGGAGGGAGAAAGTTTAAAGAGACTTGTTCAAGGATAATCAGAAGAGAACAAAATACCCGGTAGGATCACGTTGTCTACGGCTTGTCTCAATGTCTCTCCATATGGATCCAACTTCTGACACTGACATCGTGTGTAGCCGGTCCCTACTATACTACTAACTCACACTCTTTCTCTCTCTCTCTCTCTCTCTCTCTCTATCCATTTCACTTCCTTGTCCCCTTTCCTTCTCCATTCCACCATATCAAAACCAAAAGAGTATATTACACGTCATTCATATGGGCACTGAAGGTGAGTTTATCATCAAGGATGGAACTATGGAGCTATGGAGCTTGGTTCTGAATGTGGATATCTGTGATACGAAAAGAGTAAAGAGAGAGAGAGAAAGAGAGAACTTGAAGACTCTGTGGAACTAAAACTCAGAGTGCTTGTTGTAGGGAGGTATGAAGAGGGGGATGAAAGTGATTCCGGCAATGCATCCCGGTTTGTTCACTCTGGGGGAAATTGCCGCCGTCGTCGCAACGGCACTTTTCAAGTGCCAGCACTTGTCACATTGACGAGAATCTCTCTCTCTCTCTCTCTCACTCTTCCGAATCCTCTCTCCTTGGCAAACTCATTTTCACTCGAGTTTTTCCCCAACTCCGACTGCCAGGCACACTACTCAATCTCTTTCTCTCTCGCTCGCTCTCTCTTTCTCTCTCTATTTCACCTATTCTTCAATTGAAGCTTGTAGTTCAACATCAACACTATTAGTATGTGATCACCGGATGGGTGTAGGAGATGAGAGAGTTCCGTATGTACAAATCCTCACTATATATACCGATATACTTTTTGATGATGACTTCCTTGCATCTCTATCCCGAAACGCATGAATCTGCATAATTATGCATAGTGAATGGAGATCAGTTGGAAATTGGTGCTCTCGACTAAATGAATCGGGTACGAATGATCAATTCCAAATACAAGGAAATCAAGAGAGAGAGAGAAAGAGAGTGCGTATAACTTTGAATACAATTAATAAACCAAGGGAATATAAAGTTGGACTTTGTTGAGCAGAATTTCCCAGAAAAAGAGAGAGAGAGAGAGAAAGACAGAGAGAAAAGAACTTTGTGAGGGGAAATGTGTTTGAAAATTGAAAATGAACAAATTCTATTTTGATTGTCCGTAAAACCAAATGACGGTGACTTGCTAATGCGCAAAGCCACGACTTTCCTCCTGAAAACTAGATTGGTTTAAATTTGCCATTTACCCATTAAGACTCGTACAAGTATTAAAACTACAATGAAAGAACTAAGCTTTCTCTCTGTGAAATTCAATTCCATCCTCTCTTTCTCGCTCGCTCTCTCTCTCTCTCTCATGTTCTCCCTTCAGTGACGGCATACATGGATGATTATGCAGAGATTAAACCAAATTCGCTTCATTTACTTAATTAAAAGGGAATGGGGGAAAGGACATATACTTTGAAAGTGGTAGATGAGCCAAAAAAAAAACAAAAGGTTTTCTAAAAAAAAATCCTACTGTATAATTTCCTCTTCTTCTTGTAAAATAAGTTATATCTGTATTTTATTTATGTACAACGACGAAAAATTCTGTGGATTTCCACAGAATTTTTATACTATCGAATAATTTACATTTTGTATTGGACTCTTAAAAAAGACTAAAGTACTAAAGACTAAATTTTTGGGGTATAATTTAAATTATGTTAAGTTAACAATGACTACGGAACAACATGTGTGTGTACCGGTAATATCGATTCAATAAATAAATACATATGGAGCTCCATGCCTGTTTAGAAAGTACATTTACATTTATAAGTATTTCCAAATTCCAATTGATTGTTTGACGCTTATTTTATCTGGATTTTTATAGGTAAACTTTGGGGATGTGTACATTCCAACCGAGTTGGTCCCTCCAGCAAGGAAAATTCTTCCGGAATTTAAACGACTTGCTCATGGTCTTCGCTCAGGGAATATCACCATTTTGGATGCCAAAACCTTTTACATCCCAAATTTACATTATGATGGTGCTGGTCCAGATGCTTACTTCTTTGTGGGAACTGGAAATACACCACACTCCGCCGGGAGGAAAATCCCAAACGAGAAAGGAAGGTTCGTTCAATTTAGACGTCGCATCCACACACCCTTTATTGTTTATTCAAATCCACAATCCACATCCACTTCAGTACATTATATTATATTTAATTATTGTCCTCATTTTTTTACATTTTTATTTTGTATTTTAGCACTGATGTATTGCAAGGCTATGAAGGAGAAGACATTGAGCTAGTTCTACCCAATGAATTGACAGTCATGGACATTGACTGGCTTGCTGTATGGTGCATTCAGTAAGTGGACATTGGACATACCCATATTGTTTTTAGTGATGACTCTTTACATATACTGTTTACTTAAACCATATGTTTGTAAATATTATTAATTATTGTAACTTGACGCGAGTTTTCACATTTCATTGCTGCTTTAATTTAATCAGACCAAGATGTGACCAGAGGTGAAGTGCACATGGATTTTAATTTTTAAAAGAGAAGAATGTTCTGCCTATATATTTCGAACATTTATCTGTAGTCAATACCGCCCATGCAGAAATAATTATAATAATAATTTGAATAAGAATATTTGTATTTCGTATCACCACACATGTTCATTTCATTATTTAATGGATTTTTTTATAGATACAAACACAATTTCGGTCACGTCATCATTCCCCGAAAGAACCTGAACGTCCCACCTGCATTGAGTCAATTCAAAATACGGGTAAGTTTGCGAACATTTATTTTAAATGCAAATGCAAATTAAAATTAATCCCTAACCTTTTGTCTCTCCCTCTCTCTCTCTCTCTCTCTCTCTCTCTCTTTGTTCTTTGTAATTGTACAATTGTTGGTGAAGGGTTCAATGAAATAGGATTTGTTCTATATGTATTTTCACTATATTTCTTCTATTTCACGCTAGCCGTATTGGGGAAATAGTCCCACAACAACGACTTCTCAAACGCCTAAAAGGCATCATGTAGCAACCGTAAGTTCTGTCTTTGCATAATAATATGTAATGTGTTTCATCATAATAATAATAATAATAATAATAATATGCTTCCTTTCCTTTGCACTAAACATGCTAAATTAAAAATGCCTTTCAGTATAAAAGGCCCAAGCAATTAATATTTAACTTCAAATCATATCTTGCTGTGCAGGGCTGTGCTTGCATGAAACAATCAAATTCCAGTTGTTCAAAATATGCACTGAACTCTGAATTTCCGAGTCTGAAAAAGGAATATTATTATATAAAATATTATATGAACATTTTGTCCATGTGTACATTTTCATTTTCCAGGAACGGACTCACAAGGAAAAGAAATTCAGCAATTGCCGAGAATTTCTGAATAGAAAAGTTCAAATTAAATGGAATGCAATGGGGAATTCCATTCATTTCCAAGTCTCTGCCCGGATTTCGGAAACTCAGTATGTGGCTCTAGGTGAGTGTTCATTTCATAAAATATGTACCTAATTTAAATTCGAGTCATTGTGAGATACCATATGTACATAAATATTTATTTTGTATTATTTATTTCATTATTTGCTTACGTCACAGGTTTCAGTCCTGTGCCAGGAAAAACACAAATGGTGGGTGCGGATGCCGTGGTCGTTTACTACAGTCCAGATGAGCGAAAGAAATTCCATGCCGATGATTACTACATGTCTGCCAAGTCTCAGGTATAAAATATGTACAATGTACATAAGTACATTCATGTTCAAATACACATCCATGAGAATTTGCTTTAGAAATTTTAGAACAAAAGTTTAAATTGTATTGTATCATTTTTGTTGTTGACAGTGTGACGGAGAACATGGAGTTTGTCCAGATAGTCGTCTTTCAGGAAATAATGATGTGACTGGTGTGGACGGTGTGAGGAAAAATGGAGTCACAACTGTGGAATTCAAGCGGCCATTTACTTCATCCGAATCAGTAAAGCCACCACCCGCATAGATATACATATATATTGAATCATTCTTGAAAAATTCTATATATATATATACTTATATAGAATTTTTATAAAGAAAATACTAAGAAACTATACATATATAATATATATGTATAATAAATTATAAAGTCGATAATAAAATCATATTATATTGTATTTCCTTATTTGTATTGTGTATTACAGAATAGCAGATACGATTTAGATTTGGATAATGAGATTAATGTAATGGTCGCCATTGGTATGTTAAATACTCGAAATGAAGCCAATTATCATTTCGGAGAACGGACTGGACCTGAAGAGGATGAGAAAATTCTATTGAAAGGGAAAAATGATCATACTTGTCTATCTAATTTGGGTGATATGCCAGACAAATCCGCTCCTCATGTCAAACCATGGCCCGCAGCCATCATTGATGGAGTTACTAACTTCACGGCTAAAATCGGGCCAACTGGAGGGAAACGTGGATACACAGCCATTACAGGTTAGACTTTTTTTTTTAGCATTACTATATTTTCTAAATACCGAAACGTCCCATTCAAGTCATATCTTATATATAAGTACGCGTTTAAATTAATTTAATTGTTAAAACAATTAACATTGTGTTTTTTCAATCTGCTCTCAAATCATAAAGATAAACCATCATGGCCAGGTATGATTACATTACAAATCATCAAAATGCATGTGGATGTTGTGCAAAATATTTTGGATGACAAACACACTTGATTTTAAAAAAGTCGGATTAAGAAATTGTATACAAATAATAAAAAAATCCGAGAGAAATTCACATATGACTCAATTCTCAATTGAATGAACGGTGGAATGGAGAGAGTAGAAATATCTTTTGCGACATTTATGCGATTAGCATTGGGCTTTTTCATCTGTACTCGTTAAGCATTATGAATCGAGTTTGTAGCATGTCATTATTTATCTTGTGCTTAATTTTTTTTAAATTTTTTTTCAAACAAGGCTCACCATCATGGGGGATTGCTTGGTATATAAACGACATGCTGATACCAGAGATCTACGTGGAAAGAGGAAAAACCTACTACTTTCAAGTTGAAGGAGGTATACAGTTTTGATAAATATACTCCCAACTATATGCATACTGATGAAATGTTGATTTGATCCCTCATTTATGTTGAATAACAATGCTAACTGAATATTCTGAAATGCATATTTCATATTACAGGGAATGACTCGAAAAACCCTTCACGTTACCATCCATTCTACATCACCGATAGCTCCGAAGGAGGTTTAGGACAAAAGAGTGAATACGAGAGGAACCAACAACGAGTATTTGCAGGAGTCAAATTCGACACACAACGATATCCATATCCAACAGCTGGTAATTCCATTCTCTCCACCACTAAAACTATAAACTATAAAATTATTTTCGATATCGGATATTCAACCTGGATTTTAATTGTGTGTTAATTAATGGATAAGTATGTAATAACGTTATGTCGCATGCTAACCGGGATTTTCTAATTATAAACATATGATTGTGTAATACGTACTTACCGATATATTAAAATCCAACTACACATATATTCTGACCAATATTTCACGCCTTGCATTTAGCAATCTGTGACGGATAAAATGGGGTAAAATTAAATTAAAAGGAAATGAGTCATGAATGATGATAATCAGAGGTTAATATGAATAGTGTGCCATGCAAAGCTACTCATTTATGCTAACACTCTCAGGGTATATCACAGGTAAACTATTATAACCTATGCCAAGTACATACCTATGTAAGTACCTATAGTCGGGGCCTTTTCCTTTGTAACACATGCAATTTGTACAAAATTCCAGTCTATTTGTCCATATGTTAAGTCTTTTTAGTCGTGTGAGGAAGTGGAAATTAGTATATATTCTCTAGGAACATTTTTCTAACTTGATCATTTTTAATGATTTTTACATAGCCGGTCGGTACTGTGAATGGACTCATGCTTCAACGGACAAGTCCACCGAGTCGGAGACTTTCGAAAACTATATGAGAACCCTCCGTTTGTCATGCGATGACGGAGCACCAGCCATCCTCTCGTAATTCCCCAAATAAATCATTAAATTACATAAAGTTAAAATATACTAATTTACTAATTTTGAGTATTTCCCTGTTCAAATCTTAATTTGTATTATTGTTTTTGTTGTTTTGCAGCTGGACGCCCGATATAAACACGCCAGACACCGTGTACTATCAGTGCTATACACATAATAATCTGGGTTGGAAAATCCATGTAAATGATGCTGGATTTAGATTGAGAAGAACAGCAAACGTTGGGAGCATGGGAACGAGCTCACCATTCAGTATTTCACTTGTGATCGTTTCCTCTGCCATTCTCACAGTCCTCCGAATGTCCTTCCTATAAACACGAAAGTTCTCCAAGAGAAAGTCACCCTGTAATAATAAACATATTGTTTTTATTTTTATGACACGCTCCTCCGAGTCCGACTTGAATTCAAAACCAAAAAAAAAAAAACAAAAAAAAATTCATAAATAAATATATGTGTATACAACTCATGTTAAAAAAAATTCATCAGTGACATTTGAAAAAGAAATCATCAAAAAAACTTCAGATTCACCAACGTCCTTCTGTCCTTCTCAAAACTGCAGATATTTACATGTATAATTAGAAGAAGAAAAAATATGACAATGTTCAAGGATGGAGGAATTTTATAATAATAATAGTAATAATAATAATACACTTTATTGAAACAAAATACGATAAATAATATATTACATTTGAATATTTAGACTTGAACTTATGTAAATTAAGAAATATAATAATAATAATATTATTATTATTATATCATCGTGTCCTATTATGTCATATATATAAGTATATGCATCATAAATTATGATATGTACATAACTATATATATTAAAGAAAAAATGAATGAGAGTTCAGGGTGTGCTACAAAATATACATATACAAAAGATGATATGAAAGAGTGTGTTTCACGGAAATATTTTTAAATACAATATAAAATATATACACTCAAGTTAAAAGGATTGTGTAAGTTATAATGTGTAAAGTTATATGGTTTAATTGTCTCGGTTTCAATTTATATAATATGCACTATTGTAAATTATGGATACGACTATTTACCTACATATATATATAGGTATTACGTTATGTAACAAGTAAGCATTATTGTACATTGTACCTACATAAAAAAATATAATGTAGAAATGCGAGGCCATATTATTATCTGTTAATGACACTACGTACATGTGTGGGTTGTAGTTGTCTATTAAGGTCCCTCCGATAATTAATTAATTATTATTATTATTCATTTACCTTTTTTTATCCGAAACTCTCCAAGTAATAATGCTTATAGAAGTTTTATGTTGAAATCTATGCACTTTTTTTATGCAGCATGCTGCATGAAGTATGAAGCACATTTTATTTTGTATTTTATTATTATATTGTTATGTAATAGTTATTATATATGTCTGTGAAATTTCTTTTTTGTTTTTAGAAATTGCAAATAGCACCAGAGCACGCGAAAGCACACAGTAGAAACTTTCTACTAGAAAGAAAAAACGAGAAAGAGAAAGCATCTCGTCAGCACTTGTAATGTTATGTAAGTAATCATAAGAGCACAGCACAAAACTGCACAAAATATATTGAAAAGAAAACGAAACACGAAACGAAACATCAAAAAAACTGAACCAACTCACGATCAGAATAACGTAGACAATAAACTACTGATTATTATACTGAAGATAATAATTACAAAAACTGCCTTTTGTGCACACTGCATTACGAATTATGTAAGGGGGAAAAAAGCTGATATTTACAATCTACGACAATAAAATGTAGAAGAATTGAAAATCAAAAAAACTGATATACCACAGTCAAAGGGGGTGCTGACGGAAAATGATGATGATTTGACAGTTTACACAAAAACTGATTTAGAAAAAAAGGAACCATTTTAACGCGGACAATAAATAAATCATGCGAACATTATTTTAATTTTCTAGTTATATATTCGAGTACATATTATTATGTACATGATGAGTCATGATGTAAAGGATAATAAAGAAAGTAAACAAAAAAAAACTGAAAAATACAGTGTGCAGTTTGACAATATACACCAAACAAAGTATATAGCCGTGATGGAAATTATTTTTTGCCCCCCCAATATGTCTTTTTATAACACACTCATCATTACTGCTGCAATCTACTTAAATATATTATACAGTCTAATAATTGCTAAAATAATTATTCTAATCTTTTTATTAGGTAAATAAATATATACAGGACAAATAATTAAATACGATACGATCACTATATAAAATGTAATTAACTTTAATGTTATGGTAGGAAACTTGTGGCCTTTTGTAATTGTGTAAACTAGATTCCGTATAGAGATTACTATCTGTAATATGAGGTAATAATCCAATTTCACTTGATACAATAATGCATTTTAACGACGAACACAACTAATACAAATATCAAATATGCAACTAACAGTGTGCTTTCCAGGAAATCAAATTTGTATCTGTAGTTTAACACTAAGAGCGAAAATGGGTCATTTTTTGGAATAGGATATATATAGGGAAATATCAATAATAGGAAGTTGCATGTACACACGAGTCTATTGTGTTTTCAAATGAATATCCACACTTTCAATCATAATCAATTCAAGCTATATAAAACAGTTTAAAATAGTCTCAACTCGCCAGCCAAGATAATTAGTCGAAAATGTATAAATATACATAATATATTCAAGTCTCTAGAAAAAAAATCCAGTAAATATATTATTACGATAATATGTGTACATTTACAAGTCATTTTTTAAAAGTTCCACAGTTTTGTAATAAATCAATAAATCATCTCATTGTTGTTGTTGTTGTTGTTGTTGTTACTTGTTTGTACACAAAACAAAAATAATGTTTAACTTAAATATATATACATGTATTTGTAATACATTTGTTAGTGAGCTGAGAAGAAGAATGCAAAGGAAACTGCATTTTGTAATGTAGTGGGTCTACCTATTTACTATTTATATAGTCTGTCTGCATAAAGATTTACAAGTAATCCGCATCGACGACTTTAAACATTCAAGCTATATGTAACTATTTTTTGATAACTATTTATAGTTTTTTTGTTCATTGAAATGTTTGCCATGTAGATAATTTATTATATTGTTAGAAATTGCAAATTGTGCTGTGTATTTCATTTCAATTCACCCCGAGAACTCAATTATAGCTTCCATTTCTATTGTTTGAAGTAAAGCTTATTATTTACAATGTTTCGTGTATTTACTAGATTAGTTTTATTGTCTGGAATTTGAACAATTATATTGTCAAAAGATCTTCTATTTTATGACCCCTTTGGTTGTTTTAAGTTGTTTCGATGAAAGTATATCAAACTTGAAACTTGTACTGTTGCATGAGCAGAAGAGAGAGTTACAAATCTTATGACGTTTCATTTGAATTATTTTGTAAAAATGGGTAACCAATTGTGAATATTTGTAAATATTGATATCAAATATGTATATATACAAATACATATATCAATGATTAGAGATAGCCTCTTTTAGTCCGATTTTTTAGACTTGTACATACATGTAGAAAATAAAGAATGTGTCGAGTTTTCATCTTATCATGAAGCATTTTTAGTAGACATTAAAGTTAAACAATATTAAATTAGCCAAAATTTGGTCCTATTGGCGGATCCGATACCCAACATTTTAAACAGAATTTTACTTTGTTAAATTTAAAATTAAAAAAACCATCAGTAGTAAAACTAGAGCAAGACTTGGAAGTATCTATAGATATTATATTACAGCTATATACAAATTAAATTAGGGACAATAAAATCAATCATGATAATAAAGGAAAAGGATAATAATTACTTGGATATGACGATACAATTAAGACATAGGTTAAAAGGTATATATATATAAATATATATATATCTATTGGTAAGTGTATTGTCCAGCGACGCGACAATAAAAAGCGCGACACAAACAAAAAAAGTCAAAGGTCAATATACACTGCAATCAAGACAATAATCCTCTGTAAGAAAGAAAGGTTTTGATACTACGGTGTCAAAGCCCGAATCTTCATGATGGAACCTTAGTCCGTAAGTTAATGTATAAACTATGATATGTATAATATGAATATAGAGTAAGCTTAAGATATACATAATATGTGGGTACTACACATAAATACAGTAAATACTTAATGTAAATGTTCATATAAATATATATAATACACATAGACCTATTTACATAGTAATATGTAAGTAAGTTTATTGGCTAATTTGAGAAAGTACGATTCAATGTTAAACCCCCTTCGTAAGTGTATTGGTACAGACAATAAAAAACTGTCGAGTAAAAATACATTCGTACTATGTAAGTAAGTAGTCGTGGTGAGATTTGTGATTTCTATATATTAGAAGTTGTATCCATAAGTATTTGTGTACATGAGTACACATTTATTCTCCATTTGAAATGTCAAATACACATATGATTACATAATACGTAATAATATATATTCTGAATGTGGTATGAAATGAAATGAAATTGTTTGAGAATCGTCATAATCATCAAGTTGAAGAAGCGTTAAGGGTCTCATATTCCCCGGACATACATATTTACATATATATCAACAAAATATCGTGAAAAATCCATCAACTGTTTATACTTATGAAGAATGCAAGAGAGAGAGCGATTTCAAAAGTGTTCATTTTTCTTTCCCAATCTTTTTTCTCTCACATGAGAGAAATCCATATGAATTTACTTGACATTTTATTTCACTGTTAGATTTTGTCAATCTCCTTACAATTTACAATTTCCAACATTTACTTTCAATGGTAAAAAAATGATTAGATGAGATTCAATTAAAGATCATGAGTAAAGTTTTCAACCCTGAGAATGCTTCAATAACAACAAAAAGTATATATTATATATAATTCAATTAAATGGGGTGAGAATAATCTAATGATTGTAATTGTAGAACAAATTGGATTGGATTGTATGGTGATGGTTTGATCGATGATTTGATGATGTTTGGTGGTTTATTGATTTGTATTATTATTATTGATTGAATCATGCATACATTGTATTATAGTATGTATGTGTGCGCATGAGAGAGAAAATGGTGTCACAACTATATATATTGTCATTATCAGAATTTAGACTGTACATATATTCTTACTGAGATTTGATTTTAAAAAATGATACACTTTTTTAGGGTACAATATATCTATATGTGTGTGTATGTGTGTAAATTATCTATCCATCTATCTATCATTAAAGTTCACCCATTTTACGAATATGAAAACATGGAAAAATTTTAACTGTGACCGGTATATGTGCATTAAGTGCATTTGGTTCAAATTATTTGCATTTAGAAGTCAAAAGAGCGAGTCATATGGAATGAATATCGTTCATCTTATTGTTAATTGTCATCGGCTGTCAAAATAGATATAATTCCAACAAAATATAAACAACAATTCAACTTTCACACAGAGTGCACACAAAAAAAACTGTCTCAAGGGAACTTGAGACAGCGACATGCAGTCTGCTGAATAACAAAATGTGTAAATTTTAGATAAGTACATTCTATGTATATATGTATGTAAAAAAAAAGTACAAGTTCTGTCCTTAATATAACTATATACAGCAATGAAGGAAAAGAAAAGGAGACTTTATTACATGTAAAAAAAAGTCAGTCGGCATCGGCAGGTTTGGAATATCAGTGTTTAAAATTTCATAAGTGATACAACTTGAGCTTAAAAGTTTACCTGTTTACCCTTGCAACGTGCCTGACTTCCCTCATATGCAAAAATATCAATATGCCTTTGCTTCATTTAAAGGTCATCTACTTTTGTCTTTCAATATATAATTACCATTCCATCATTTTTGACCACCCATTATGTATATATGCTCATTAATAAATATGTATATGTAGGTATGTATATATCTACACAAGTATAAGTGCTCACATTAATAATCATCAAGACTTTCATCTCCCATTTTAGTGGTAATAAATCGTAAAAAATCCCAAGAGTCAAACACTGCTCAGATAAACTTTCAAAGTAAATATATACAGATACAAAGGCAATTTCTGTGCAAAATCTATGATTCGGAAATCCTTTTCAGTTTCTTAATATTAAAGCAGATACGTTATTACCTTTCAAGTCAAGATAATTGTGAAGCTGTGTTGAAGTTAAAACAAAAGGCCGCTTCGCCGCTTAAAAGTATTAAGTCAACAGAGATAAAAAACAAAACACAGTCATGATACGATTTTAGAAGGGAATACGCAAATTATACACACATACAAATTCATATCACACACACACACACCTTACCCATTAACAATAATTATTATAATTACAACGCGTTGAGAGAGTTTGTGCATTTTAATTAGTAAACTCAAAGCTTCATATATGAATGCTAAAACATTCATTCCAAACCAACATTTCACTCACACATATAGCAACCACACATTGCTCAAAAACCAAATAATGATGATGTCAGAAAAATGTGTGTGTGCGTTCATTTTTAATTATCAGACCAAAAGTGCCATCAAAACTTATGAACATTAGTTATTTTAAATTTACAAATGTTCACATTCATATGATGTTCACATAGGAGCTCCTCTGACTTATTTAATTAATAATCTCACATGAATGAATGACAATCAGAGAGGAAAAAGTCAACAACCAACCATTCATCACAAAATTCCATATAGAAATCTCGGACGAGAACCGACAAAAAGAGCAGTTGACACTTTTAAGCAGTACAGGCAGCTCAATGTCGTACATAAACACACACACGCACACACATAATTATATATCATACGCCGTAAACAGTATCATAAAAATGTAGACAAAAAAGGAGTTAAGAGCTCTTTTGCTTTAAAAAAACACTTGTTAACAAAACGTAAGTACACAGCAGACAAACAGAGACGTGACAAACAAAAATGACAGTGTCTTTGGATTTGACGAAAACACCAAAATATACATAATAATAATCTGGATATGTGTACAACATTTATAGGGACTCGTTCAACCGGTTGTAAATTTGACTATGTAGAAGTAAGAAGTAGAAGCCAAAATTAATATTATATATACTTACTAGAAAAAAGCCCGCCGTCCACACGGCAGATTTTGTCTGTGTGTCTGTCAATGCGTTGCATTCTTTCATAAAAATTTGGTCCCGGTTTTCCAAGCTTTTGTTGTCCCTCAAAGTCATATCGATTGACTTTATTTTAGTCGTAAATGAATCTTTTCCACAACGTT
>JAIUND010000580.1:0-63151 GCA_034699125.1 Gisinianus flammeolus
CTAATTTGAGGAGTCCCTTTACGACAGGCCCCTTAGAATTTTTTAAAAATTACTTTCGGTGACTACTTTCGTATAAGGAACACACGTAGTTTTCATCCTTCTAAAAAATAGTTTGGGAAAACCCTTTAGTAATGGATTTGCTCAGAGTGTTGAGCGAATTTCTGCAACATTTAAAACTCACCGGCATACAGAGTTCTGCGAAAGGACTGCTGTGCAGTTTTCTTTAGTTGGATAGAAATTGTTAAAATTTTAATTATCCGTGGGCGGAACTTATTGGCAGTAGTAGCAGCAATTAACAAAATATTTTCAAACTTGCATAGTATGTAGTACGAAGAACATTTTTCAAAATTAATTGTATTCTTGGTATTTCTTGTAGCTGCTTGTGTAAATTTATAATCAAATAATCTTTTTTGCCAACCAGAATTGCAACTTATTACAAATTGTAAACTACAATAAATAAAACAATAAATAAAACATTTTAGACAATCAATATTTTTCTGAATAAATAATATTTGCTTTTATTGCTATATACTTGACTGAAAGCCCGAATACTCTATACATTACACTCCGTGACACGGAGTCGGTGTACACGAGGAGGAAAGTTATTTCAAATGGCACAAAGTGATGTGAGTTATCAAGTTGTGAATACACTTAAGTGTAATCAAGGTAGTATTCGAGCTGTGAGATTTAATGGTGAGTAAATTTTTAATGGATATATTTACTTATAGTTCAACTTGGCCCAAATTTTATACTATAAATCACAAATATTTTGTCTTTTGTGATTTCGTGTATAGTGGATGGAGAATATATTTTGACATGTGGAGCAGATAGGTCAATTAAACTATGGAATTGGACAAAATCCTTGCTTTTATCAACATACCTAGGACACTCTGCTGAAGTTTCAGATGCAAAAGGCTCTTGTGATAATGGGTATACGAAATTCGTACTATACGAATGAAAGGCATAATCGTGCCCTGCGAGAAATTCACATATTTTTTATAGCGCATGTATTGATGTGTAAGTACATTATAAACTTCAATGTTTTTTTCCCATTTGTTAGGCAAATTTTATCAGGCTCTGTGGATCGTAATTTAACTTTGTGGGACGTCGAAACTTCAAGAATGTTGAGACGATGGCGTTGTCATAATTCAGCAATTACATGCGTTTCATTCAATGAAGAATCTAGTCTTGCAATTTCTGGTTCACAAGATAATTCCGTAAAAATCTTTGATGTACGTTCTAGAGGTCAAAGAGACGCTCAAAGGTATGTTGTCTATATAAAATATACAATGTAGGGGTAGTTCACGATTTCTACGTTAACTAATCAATATGAATGAACTATTGATTCTTGTAATAATTTCTAACCATCATGCCTTTTTTGAAATATATATTTGTATATACTTCCGGACTCTGGACTTTCTCCAAATCTGTCACAAATACTAGCTTAGATGAACCGACAGACACTGTAACGAGTTTGGCAGTCTCAAGTGATACAATATTAGTTGGCTCTGCTGATGGTTACACAAGATCATATGATATAAGAAATGGAAAATTATCTATCGATTGTATGGGAGAAGCCGTCACTTCTGTATCAATTTCAAGAGATTGTGCAAGTAATCTAGTAGCAGTAGCCGATGGGACTGTTAAATTAATTGACAATAGAACTGGTCAACTATTGGCATCGTACAAAGGTTTTAATGAACCACAGTATTATGATTATAAAGTTGAATCATGTTTTGATCATTCTGATCGATGGGTAATTGTTAGCAGTCCTCTTGGAAAATTATTTATTTTCGATTTAATAACTGAAGCGATTAAAGAAACTGTACCTTTGGGTGAACCGGTAATGTCAATTAATTGCCACCCATTACTCGATAGAATTGCAACTGCAAGTGGAGGTTCTGTAAATATTTTCAGTCCTAGCTAAGAACTTTTGATTTTGAAAATATGAATATGATGTGTGATTGAATTTTATATAAAATAAAGTACTATACGTAAGTAAGAATGCAGATAGAAATATTTTTGTATGTTTTGATATACCATGAAAAATGTACACGCTCGTACAACAATAATAACTTTTTTTTATACAAGGAAGGAAGTGCACGATAAATTTATTTACTTCAGGTATAAAACAATAATAATAATCATACAATAAAAAATCAAAAATTTAGCCCAAGATGTTTGTGTAGTGTGATTAAAATCAAATTATTATTATTTTTATGTATAGTATATTTTAAGTTTATACCATTTACATAAAGAGTGTATCATCATTAGTCAATTTTGTTATTTTCGAGCATATACATCTGTAATTTATTTTTACTTTGATTAGTTTTTTTTAAATATAATATACAATATAATATATTCATACTGAAGTTATGATTTATTCATATACTCATACTGAAATTATTATGATTTATTTTAGATATACCCATGGGTATAACTGTATTATCCATGCATACATGCTCTATATCAAGAGTTCTCATCTACTGCATTCTCAGAATAATAGTATTGTTACAGTTTTCATTTAATCAGATGTGTGATATTATCTTACATTAATATTCATATCAATGAATGTATCTTTTCTCCTTTTTTTATTTGTATATACTCTATATATATTATATGTGTATAGTTAATTTTCTTTTTGCATAGCTTTTTTTTAAAGAGTTTGTCCTCTAGAGCCTATTATAATAGTATTATGTACTTGTATTGTTAACATGATAATTACCATTAGTTGGAATGTCTTTTTCTTTCCCTTTCTTTCGACCGAGATCGACTTTTTGAATTGTTGTATTTACTAGACTTACTGTCCTCAGTCTTTTTACGGTCCTTCGATCTTGATCTATTCCTTCTACTACGATCTCTAGTCTTATCTTTGTCTTTATCCTTTTCTCTGTCACTTCGACTACTTCGACTTTCCCTGTCGTCTCTATCCCTCCGACTACTACGATCTCTTCTACCATCTCTTTCACCCCTTCGATCATAGTCTCTGCTGTCACGGCTATCACGGTCACGTTTTACAGATGTTCCACCACTACTACTCTCTCTGACTCGACCATCTCGTGAACTCCAACTATCATTTTCAAGTAAGGACTCGGCATTTCTAGCTTGACGATAATCATCCCTCCTTTTCCGTCGACGCTCCTCAGCAGCATCCTATAAATGCATATACAGAAATCAAATATAATTATTAATTAATTAATATATTTAAAAACTGTTTCCCGCACTGGTATGTACCACGTACTTATATAATAGAGCTAATAACGTAAGTATATGCTAGCGTTCATTTGCTTACTCCAAGCAGTTTGTTTACTTAACAACTGCAACATGGAAGAACTTGGTCCAGTTTTTATTTACCAAATTCACTGATAACGAAAAGGTACGTTTCAGTGAATATAGCACTGAGAAATTGTCACACAGGACTTTTAATTTTGGCTAAACAAAATGTTCTACCATTTCTCTTACTCCTCAGTGATTATTTTTCAGTGCCTGGAGTACGCATATTAACTTAACTCTACAAGTTCAAGCATAAAAATGCATCTCACCTGAAATTCTTTGAGGGTATCTCGAATTTTAATAAAACCCAAATGTAGTTTTCCTCCGAAATGGTCAGCTAAACGACGATCATTGTCATGAATTCCTAAATAAGCACAACAAACTTCACAGACACGGAGCTTTTGTTGTTGGTAGGTAGCAGCTGGGATACTCGATCTGTATTCACTTTCAGCTTCAGATTTTTGTTTACGAAGATTATCAATCTCTTCCATCAACTTCATGCTTTCATCCACAAACCCCTCTGCCCCCAATTGCTCTGCTTTTGCCAGGCTCTCACCGATTCTCTCAGCCAGCTCATGTACTTTGTCGGCTTTGACAGATACTTCCGTTGAGAGTTCTTCCTGAGTTTCGGCTAATCTCTTCTTAGCCTGATCCGTTTTTCTATCCGCATCCGAGATAAATGTACTAAGTTGTTCCAAGGCCTGTATTTTAATTGTATAAAACAAAACAAACAAGAATGTAATGATTTAATAATGGCAATGACAATGATTCGTCAAATGCATACATTGCACGTAAACGATGCTTATGAAGCATCATCTATATGTATATTATATATACTTTCAAATTTTACTTACATCCAAATCATAAAAGAAATCTTTATCCTTTGATGCTTGCTCATAGTCTGCTCGCAATGCAAGGTTGTGAATTTTCGGACATTCCCCTAGATCCATCCGCTAAACATTGCGAAAGGAAGAGAGAGAGAAAGAGAGAGAAAACCCCAAAACATTGATTAAAAAATGAATTGATGGCAGTCAAAAGTGGAACACTTACGTGTCCTTTGATTATAAGAAGGGAATGAATCTCTGTTCTGTGACCATTGCGATTTGTTCTGTGACACTGGATTTTGTGTGCAGTAGTACTTTAGATGTTTACTTTTACATATATATGACCAGCACCTCCCACATCCAACCACAACAATTTATATAAAACCATTCTCAACCACCATTCATTCATGTATCAGATTTAGTATGGAAACTACAAGCTACCAAATATACACATACATGTATTATTTACGGATCCTTTCCAATGAATAACAAATAAGTACTTGGACACATTTATAATAACTTTTGGATGGTGTGTAAGTACACAGTCTTGAGTTTTTTTTTGAATGTCCTCATAATTATTTTTAACTATTATTAGCTTACAAGAAGGCGACATTTAAAAGTATAAATATTAAATAAAATAATTCAGGATTTGTAGGGAAAATATACATGAAAACTTTAAAACTGTTTTTTTTCTGACTCAGGCCATTCTTTTTTAAAAAATAAAATAAAACATTAAAGTCATTAATTAAACACTTGAAAATGAACATTTACATGTACACATGAACATGTATTTTATTACTATATTTACACATCAAATATACGAGTATACATCCTGTAAAAATTGAAAGATTTAATGGAGAGAGAAAGAAAGAGATAAGAATCCGAAATTTCGTCTCCGATCGAATTTCAAGAGGAATATAATATGGATAAAATAATTAAACGAAGAAGTGTCTTTACCAAAGATGAGTCAACCTTTTCCAAGGGTCACGGTACGCCCAGAAGTGGGGCGGAGGAGATTGGTAAACAACGGCAGTTCTTTCTTTACACAATAATATAACCATAATATATATAACCCATGATGAATGAAATGACTAATCGAGAATTCAGAAAACGTATACAAAAATTAAAAAAGCAATATTATTAAACAGAAAAAAAAACTGAAAAAATGTTAAATAAAAATCAGGGAGAAAAAAATCATCTCTTTACTTAGACATACACATTAGGTATGACAGTTATATACAAAATATACTATAAACAGATTCTTTATAATAAATAAAAATAAAATAGTATCGAGTCTAATGATTTCAAAAGTACTATAAGTTTAGAATTTCAAAAATAAACTGAAGAAAGGAAAAAAAATCGGGAATAATAAACCAATAAATTAAGAGAGGAAAAATAAAATAAAAGTATACAGTGAAATAAATATATATACATACATGTTCAAATTATATTCTTTTTCTTTTTTTTTTTACTTATAAACAACAAAAATAGTTGTCTTGAGATGAGAGAGGCTAATATAAGATCATACTTACAACACACCAATGACCACGTATTTCGCAATTTCACACCATCATGATCATTTTATGCAACACAACAGACAGAATCGCTTTGCCTAGAAAGTAGAGACATCCAAGCAAAAATTTATCAGCAGGGATTTTGAATTGAATCATCACAAAGACTGACAATATAGAGTCACTTCGCCGGTGACACAGAGATGATCACCGAACCTTCCATTTGACCTTATGCCCTACATTTAAGTACCCTATAGTACACTACTATTTCCTCGTATCATTCTTTTTTCCTTCAAGGAAAAACTACGCAATGCGTAGTTTTGTTTTTCTTTTTAGATGTTGCCCCATTTTCGAAACATTTTTTTTTATTATACATTATAAGTATATTCATCAACAACAACAAAAGACATGGAAATTCTTTTTTTTCTTTTTTGTTTCTCTGCAATTGTATTTTGTACAAGATATACACCACACACTTTTGATGGCTTTTGTTGTTATTGTTGAAAAAGTTGATTGCTTGATCATGTAATATACTCACAAGTCTTAAAATATTCAAAACGATAGAGGAAAAAAAACGTATATATACGTCGATTGTATTGAAAAAGCAATAAATGAGTATAATATATAGAGATTAAATAAGTCTCTTACCGTTGAAGCAAGAATTTCATGTGGACAACAGGCAAGTAAAAAGCTTTTACACACTCGTGGATCATCAAATTTGACTGTTATTTTCTCTTCTTCACCTGATTTTTCAACAAGAAATTGAAAAAATGAAATGTATAACATTCGCGTGCGTACAATATTTAAAACAACACTGAATTACTGGGCTTCAAAAAAGAATACATTTATATAATAATAATAATATAATAATAAATAAAATACCATTTCGTGAAGTTCCCTATATAATTTGAAAGAAACATAGATATATATCATTAGTATATTCTGTAAAATTAGTGATAATTAGTGATAAAATTATTTAAAAATTATTGTACATTGCTCAGAGCATGGACATTGAGAATATAAATGAATTTTTTACCATGAGTTGATCAAGCATAGCCCTTATCTGGTCATGAGCCGACATTATGATGTCGGTGTGTGAACAATGAAGTTGAAGAAGGAGAACTCTCGGAAGGTTTGTAAAAATCTGTCACAAATAAAAAAGAAACGAAATAAAAACATTACTGTATATGTACACGTGTCATATTATACTATCATTGTCAATATAAAAATAAAGTTGAATACATTAAATCATACTCAATGTGGAGAGGATATTAGAACAAATACTGTGTATAATATATTTCGAAAAAAAAGTACTTACTTGTCGTCGTCAGTCCGTATATATTTATGTATATTGAATGTGAAAAAACCTATTTCAAAAATTCAACAACTATATATTTATTTGTAAGTAAACCTCTCGCGGTAGGTGTAATATATACTTATCTGAAAAGAAAACAAGAAATTCATTAACTGCATGTGTTTTTGTTGACAATCTCCTCTCCCTCGACAAAAGTAGGCTACATTTAAAGTGAATAGATATGATAGTTTAATTTATAATTCTTACTCATAATTAATAAATACTTTTGTATTTATTGAGCCGCCATTATAGGGACTCTGCATATAGGTTTTGTGCTGTGGCTACAGCAGGTAAAAGTAAACATCCTGGCTAAAACTTGTGGGCCCCATACGATGCATTTTAAAGGATCAGAGAAAAAGATGCCACCACCAGTTGTAGATCACACGACGAATCTCGGGATCCGCAGTCAAAAAAATGTTTGAAGCTTTGGCTATACAAAATAAAATAAAATTGGAGGTAATTAAATATTGACATGAAGTATATAACAATTAGCAAGTGTTTTTTGAGAGTTTGAACTAAGGAAAATGTACAAATATTACTCATTATTAAATGAGTTAAATTGAATTAAGTAATAGCATATTGTTAGTTATTGTGTGCCAAACATACAAAAGTAGCCACATACACGTATTTTCACTTTTTTTTGTGTGTTTCTATATATAAGAAAACAGCAAGGACAATCTTTTACGAAAGGTTTTAAACTCCTGGAATTAGTTTAAAGTATTTTAAATCAAACTTGATTTTTTAAAATTAAAATGCACACAATGTGTTCTTTTTTGTTTTTGTTAATTAAACTTAAACCATTCAAGAACTTGCTAACGTGCAAAATCACACAAAAGTTTCAAATATCTCTGAAAAAAACTATGAGTTAGAGAAATACTGACGTGAGTGGCTATTTTTTTGTAAATCTGCCTCACATTGTTAAACTTGACAAAGTTAAGTTAAGTCTTAGAATTGGTGTGTGGGTGGCCTTTGGTGTGGGTCTCGAGGATTTTTTGGTGGCGCTATTTATTGCCCATAAGTTGCACAAGCGTACAAAGTACAAAGCCTTTCCTTGTCGCCTCTCTCCTCTCTCCTCTGAACAAAGTTGAAATGGGAATACACAACTCTACAAACTACATAGGTTGGGTTTATTGAAGAGAGACAGAAATAGAGACGAAGGGAGCAGCGTCACGACCAAAAAGTGCTCGGATATATTCAATCGATTTTTTCAACGGTTTGTTCAACAACGACGAAGAAAACTTTTGCTAAAAAATATTATTATTCTAGTAGAAATCAAAGTGTTGAAGAACCAACCTGCCATTCCATCACTTTCGACTGTGATCAGTGAAATACTGACTTATTCTTTCATAGTTTAATACTACTACTACTATCTCATTAAAAATAATTAAATACATATACATACATACAATTTTAGAGGTTCAAATGAAGGAAGTAAAAGGTGTAGATACACGCTAAGTATACACATTCAAACGCATTACGGTTTTAAGAGATGCAGAATAATAGTAATTTCAAAAGAATTATCCCAATCCAACTAACGATAAATATTAGATTTTTTATTTATTCCATCCATAAAAAAATTCTCTAGGAATATACAAACTTGTGTTTTTTTGTGTGTGGAATTCTTTAAAATATATAGGATCTCAAATGAATAACAATCCATCGCCAAATGCAACCAGCGCTCCACCAAGTGGAAATTCAATGCAAATAGGGAATCAACAAAATGTGAACGTGATGGGTAATAATACACCTAATAGTCCAATGAATCCGGGCTCTGTAGGTACAAATCCGAATCAGAATTCAGGGCCAGGAGGAACCAACTCGGGTGGACTCATCACAAACTCTGCTTCCTCATGGGCTAGCATAGCTCAAGCAGCTGGAAAAACTCTCCAGCCTGCCAACGGCAACAATAATAATACCATGAACAACGTTAACAATCCCAGCAATACCTCAGCGATGAGCAGCAATCCCAATGCCATGAATCCCAGCAGTGTCAATAATCCGGCCGGTCATGGTGGTTCACCTGGTAGTATCTCCAGTGTCCCTCCTGGAAGCAGCTCCAGTGTCACTAGCAAACAAATTGAACAGCTTAACAGTATGCGAGAGGCTCTCTTTAGTCATGATGGATGGGGAGGACAAAATGTGAATCAAGACTCGGGATGGGATATCCCAAGCTCACCAGAGTTGGATCCGACTTCAACGGCTGCGGCCAGTAATTGGAAAGTCAATGTAAACAATGGTACAGATCTGTGGGAGGCCAATTTACGTGGTGGTAAGCATACATTTTTTTTTATAACTATTTCAGATTTATTATTATAATGGAAAAAATATATACATGTATATTCAAACAAAAACATTTTTTCAATTCAAATGAGACAAGTCCCTGACAGGTTTATTCAATTTCAATTTTTTTCAGGAGGTGTCAACTCAATCCCGGTTACTCCAAAACCAGCATGGGGACCTTCAACCAATATAGGAGGAACTTGGGGTGAAGAAGATGATGGAGCTGACAGTTCTAACGTTTGGACTGGAGTTCCCCCAGCTTCTTCTAATAATGCACCAGGGCCTAATAATTCAGCTCCTCCTAGTAATAATTCCAGTGGTGGAAATAATAGTAATAGTGGACAAATGCAATGGAGTGGCATGAACAATCCTCAACAACAACCACCACCACCCCCACAGCAACAACAGCAGCAGCAGCAACAACAACAGCAGCAGCAACAACAACAACAACAACAACAACAACAACAGCAGCAACAACAACAACAACGAGAACCCAATGGCATGTGGCCGAATTCTGCACCAGTCAAAAAGGAACCTAATGAATGGAATAGTAATGTAGGGAGAGGAGGAGGCGGTGGCGGTGGAGTTCATGGCGGTCATGATATGGGCCGAGGAGGTCATGAAAATCCACCTAGTGGTTGGGTTGATCGAAATACTCGTGGAGGAATGAATAATGGACCATCCATGGGTGTGGATCCAAATCAAGGAATGTGGAATAAACCACCACCTCAACAACAACAGCCACCACAACCACAAAATTGGGGATCTGGACCACCTGGAGGGCATGGTAATATCGGAAATATTGGTGGACCTGGAAATCATGGAGGTCATATTGGAATGAAAGATAAGCCTTCAAATAGTGGATGGGATGATGCATCCCCTCCTACTCAAAGACGAGCTGTAGTACCAAATATACCAAATTATGATGACGGGACATCTCTATGGGGTAAGCCTATGCCAAATCCACAACAACAGCAGCAGCAACAACCTCCACCTCAACAGCAACAGCAACAACGAATGCCACCCAATCGTGGTATGCCCCCAAACAATAAAATGGACGGTGGAGTTGGGAATCCCATGTGGGGAAGTCATGGTGGAAATAGGTAAATATTCATTAATAATAATAATTTATAATTGCAATGATATCAGTTACATTACAAGCCGCCCATCATTATTATAATTGTCAGTTTCTTATTCATTATTATTAAAAAAAAATTTTGCGTGTCTGTATTAGAAATGCTGGGTGGCAAGGACCAGATGGACCTCAAGATGGTGGGTTTAATAATGCAGGAGGCGGAGGTGGTTGGAATGATGATAAAAATAATGGATCATGGGGTGACCAACCGAAGGTAAAGCCTGTGGTAATATAACTTTTTTTTGCATATTTGTGTAAATTGAAATTCCAATATTTTTCTTTTACGTTGACGATGAATACATAAAATTTTCGAGTACTTTTGGATTACTTGAACAAATTTAGTTCAATTAATTTATACGTTGGAATTTCACCAAGTTAAAAAATGCTGTGTATGTGTAACGAAGCAATGTAATTTTAACTATCTGTCGTATTGCTTTTAATAGGCTCCATGGGATTCCTCCACTAACAATCCCTCCTGGGGGAAACCTCCCGCAAATCCAGCTGCCGGAGGCTGGGGTGATGAGAACATCGTCGATACTTCTTCTTGGGGCGGTGCGCACAAAAATTCTGTAAGGAAACTTTATTCATGTCTTGTAAGAATGTAAATTATTCGTAGTTTACGGTCATAGTGTAGAACTTATTAGAAACGTAAGAACGAACGAACGAAAGAAAGGATAATAATAGTAATATTATTATTGTAATACTTGTGTCATTTTTTTTCTTGGTTGAGTGCAACTAGTCTAGATTATATATACCTACTTGCTTCCTTCGGTTTACTTTTCATCATCATATTAACTTTGCTTAGTGCTAAGTTTTATAATTTGCCGAAGTGAAGCCACACAACATAATGATAATCAGTTTTTATTAATAATAAGCACTTTCAATGTTGTTTGCAAAATACTGCGAGCGATTGCCATTTTTTTGCTACATTGTACGTTTTTAATATTTTTTAGTGACATTTCCCATCATAGATATAGTATTTTATCTTAGTATTCTAATCATATTTACAAATCTTAAATTCAGATTCTTACTAGTCAATGTTGATTAAACTATATGTATTTTATTAATTTCATTAATCTACTTTTAATGTTTAAAGTTCAAAGTTCAGTGACGGGTACTTCATCATTTGACAGTTTTATTTATTTAATATACAAAATCTTTGTATTAAGTATTTATGCAATCACACATTTAGTGTATTTAATTAATTCTATACAAAGTTTTTTCTTCAAATGAGCATTTGCATTGCATTAATTATTGTCATAACGTTAGGCTTGAAAGTATTAAGTAGTTTATGTTACTCATAATATTTAAGTATGTAGTTTACTTGTGGAAAAAATGTATAATCGGTTGTGAATTGAGAAGAAAAAAAACAATAACAATACAGGATTCCACTTTTTTGAGGTTTTAGCTTTCAATTGACGATTTCATCTTAGAGTATACATAACATGTTTGTTACATATACTCTAAGGATCTCATTTCCAGTACTGTGTTGTTTGTTTTTATTTTGTAAAAAATCAGACTGTAATTAAGGTGACACTCGGTAGTAAAAAAATTATGCTTAACTCTGCTACTACTACTTCTACAAAGAGTAAGTGTTACCCACTACTTGTTTGTCACATTTTCTAAACCGTCAAACGACTAATACTCTCTGTTACAGAGAGTATTGATTTTGTATTATATTTACTATATATTATAGTTATTATACATAATATATCATTTTACACATCGAAAATCGGAATTGACCAAGAAAATTGAGCTATAGTATTATATCTTTATCTTTTATTTGTATTTTTTTGTTTTGTTTTTTCGTTTCTTTTCCGTTTTTTGGGCCACGGCAAAGCAGAGATCTAGGTACGAATATGCTAACGGTAACGGTAACTTCGCTAAGGATGCTAGTAGACCTTTAAATCAGGTAATTAAATAACAACAAAATGATCGAAAACAATTCTTAGAAAGATACTGTCTAGTAATATAATTCCTTCGTAATAACTAAAAAGCTATTTGTCTTTAAACATTTAAAGGGACCTTTAAAAATCTTAGCCGACTTGGGATACAAGGTCAGAAACTCAATTTTAAAAAAACTACCTATCTACCTACTCAACGCTGCTCGTTCTCATTTATACGTTTTATAGCTCTATACACTAATTCACTAACCTGCATTTTTACCTACTTGTTTTGTTTTTTGTATTATTTTCATTATGGGTTTTACAGTTCTTGTCAAAAAAATAAAGTTTTTAGCTTCATAATGTTATGAGATTTGAAAACATTCACTACGTTTTAAATGTTTTAATCGATAAAATATTTGAAAAGCAAAATCGCTTTCTATTATAATCTTCACACTTTCATCTTTTGCAAACTTGTACAAACGTTGGAGGTAACCGTCTTTTGGGCTCTGCTATTATAAAACATGTCTACATGTAGTTATCAACAATAATTTCATCTTTTTTCTCTCTGCCTTACTTTAATTTGATAGTTTATTGTTTTTGCTTCTTTCTTTGAATAAGCTTTGAGTGTTTGCGTGTGTGTGTTGTCAGTGTTATATTGAGAATAGTATTAATCGACTCCTCGTTCGTTTGATAAATATTGTTAAAAAATATGTCTGCAAGATTCGAAATTTAATGAAGTACTAAATGGGTGAAACGGGCTAATACTTCTATCCATCTGAAACTACTGATCCTTAGTCGTCTAAAGTTCAAGTCATTTGGCTACTCATGCCGACTAAAAAGTTTGTTACGTTGCGTGCACAAAAATGAATTTAGATTGAAAATCTGTTTGAAATATACATCTAAAAATTAAGTGACTCCAAAAAATCAAGATTCAAATCAGCTCATTTTGCGCGGACCTGATCTAGGTGCAAATTAATTCTTGAAGTAACTTCGATGACGTTTTAGTTTTCCTTCCTATCACTTCCAATTTGGGTAAAATTCAAATTTCCTTCAGTTTCACGCATTCCTTATAAAATTGGAAAATTCTCAGTTTTAAAAACATTTGGACCCTTCGTGGTCAGGTTTGACCTCTGGGACAGCAGGACTTGGACAATTTAGGGATTTGTTGGTCATACTCATATGCCATGAAAGTTATACAAACAGAGTCTGTTTGGTAATTCATGAGTCGACGCAAGTCGCGCCGTTTGCATTTGCATTCATAGCAAAAGGGACTACAAAATTAGATTTTGTTCGTTTTGAAAAATTTGGAAAAAAAAACATTTTTGGTACCATTTGACCTATATTTCGGTCACGTTGGCCACCCCGTGAACTCGAGGTCAATGGGACCTTGACAGTTCTCCACCTAGACTAAATACCTGTCACGTGACACCAAGATCATCAAATTCGGTTCAGTAGTTTCGGAGAAGCGTTTGGGCATACAGACAAAGTCTAGAGGAATATTATATAGAAGTACCTTTAAAAATTAAAGGTACTTCTATATAGTTCTATATACAATTAAAGTTTAATTGTATCTTAAATTTCGTAGACGACAAATTAGTACAAGTATAATAGTGTTATTAATAGGTGTATGCTGTCGGAGATGGGACCGAAATAGATGATTGTCAATTGAAATTCTTAATACAATTCGAACCCCTAGAATGACGCCTACATATAATTATTATACATGTATTCCTGTGAGTCGTTTCAGGCTTTGACTTTGAGAAAAATACTTGGATACTTTTTTATCGTTGTATAGAACTAAGTTTTGTGTTGCGTGCCGTACAAAAATTATTGCTTATTGTGTACGTTTTACTTTGGCTTGTCGATAAAATAATGCCAAGAAATGAACTAATTGTTTTAGTTAGGGCAATATACTTATTCTATGCTTGGTTTTACTTGTTTGATTGACCATTTTGTGGGACATATAACAACAACACAATACGTGATATTAGTAACAATGAGGATTTTCTGTATGGGCAAACGTTGTTAGTTATCAAAACTGAAAGGGGGTATTTTTTACAAACGTATAATGTACTGGGTGTCATTAGAATGTTTTGTTTGGGACATACTTTCAATAAATTATTAATGGAGTGATTTGATTGTCGATTAACAGCAGCTCTTATGCCTTGTCAAGTTAGAATTATGAAAACAATTATTACTTAACTTATTGACTCAATAATACTGAGTGATTCGAATGTATTATTCTTGTATTGTCTTTCAAATGTAGAAGATTTAGAGTTTTGAACAACTGAGCTTTTTTGGGGGGAGGGGAATAAATTTTAAATTTTGTCGACTGTGTTATACTAACGCGTAATTTTAATTATCATACACATATAAAAATAATATATAATGGAAATACGTGGTATTTTGTTTTGTCGGGTGAATAACACGAGAGAATCCCCACCAACATATTATTGATTGTAATTTTTATTTTCTTGCTATTACAGAAAGAGGACATAGAATTGGCCTTGAGATCATCACACATGAATCTATCGGATGCAATCGATTCATTAGATGGTGGTCGTGGTAACGTTCCACCAATGGATCCTTGGAATCTTCAGCCACAACAACAAAGGAGAGGACCGCCGTCTGATGACCATTTTGATCATTTGGGACTTGGAGTTGGTCCTGGTGGTCCAATGGGAGGTCCTCCTCATCCGTCGGGTCCACAGAGAGGAGGTAACTTAAATAAGAATACTATTAATTATCAAGGAGAATCGCAAAAAAAAAGTTGTGAATGCTTTGATGTGATATTTTTTACTTTTCTAATGTACAAAAAAAAGCAATTGAACTGAAACTAAAATTTTGTATTCTTGTTATCATCTCTAGGAGGTTTCCCTAATCCAGGAGGTTTTCCGGGTGCCAACTCAATCATTAACAATGTGGCTAATCCTAGTCTAGCCAGTATTAATCCATCGTTGATTCAGAAAATATTGACGCAGCAGCAGCCAAACCCACCACAAACGTTCAATACCGTACGTTTGTTTAGTAGATTTGCTATACAAAATTGTACTTGTCTGTGACAAGTTGTCGCTTACTTATCTTATTTTAATATCTTAAATGAACATATGAACATTTGACATGTAATTTGAATTTACAGAGGGGTGTTCAGCCAAATAATACTACAACTTCTCCTGCACAGTTGAGATTGTTAGTTCAACAAATCCAAATGGCAGTGCAGGCTGGGTACTTGAGCTCTCAGATACTTCAGCATCCATTGCCTCCACAAAGTTTGTACCTGCTCAACCAACTCCTCCAGCAGATCAAGATCTTCCAACAGGTGACTCAAGCACAGCAACAAATTGGTAAAACCAATTCAGCTGCGGCACTTCAGCTCTCTGTCCAAATTACGAAGACAAAACAACAGATTAATAATCTGGTAAATCTTAAATATTTTTTTCCATATTTTTTGAGTCATAACTGTAATTAGTATACCTCTTCTCCCAATATATATGGTGATTATCATATGTACACCATGGTTAAGTTTCTGCGGCCGAAATCCCCCCTCTCACTCTCTATTTTGATGACATAATATTTGAATGAGCCCTAATTGATCTCCTTGTATTTTTTCAGCACAATCAAATAAGTGCTCAGCAGGCCCTACATGCGTAAGTATTAGTATAACTCGTAAAGAAAATAAAAGTTTTCACAAACATTTTTGGGCCGATTTCAAAATAGTATCTTTTTTAAATTTTTTAGAAAACAACAACAACAGCAGCAACAACAACAACAGCACAATCAAACCGCAGCAACAGCGGATAATGCGGTAATGATATAGTTTTTAATAATGACGAATAATGAACGCACAGTAATTAAATAGGAATAAATTAAAGTTCTGTGCTGTGCTTGAACTATAAAAAACTTGACGTTGGAATTTTTTATGTGATTGTAGATCCGTTTTTACAATCTTGCTGCCGCTGCAAAACAACCAACTAATGATTTTTTCAACAATCCACCGATTATACCAAATACGACTGGTTCCAATGTGATGGACCCAATGATGTCAGCCATTCAGAGTAACTTTGGCTCGGATACGTTTGGGCTTAAAGAGTCTGGTCAACATCAGCAGTCAAGACTGACCCAGTGGACCAAGTTGCCTTCACGTAAGTACAAAATACAATGATACGCAGCATTTACTATAATGTATAAATTCATATTTGTTTTATTGATAATTATCGAAACAAAACAGGTGATAGTACAAAATTAATGATTTTTTTATTAACAGTCGAGAAGGATGATGCCAACAACACTGGCGAGTTTAGCCGGGCTCCTGGCCCTTCCAATCAGTCCAATAATTCCGCAAGTCTTCTCAAGAATTCGAGCTTCAATCTCGGACAGTCTGACAAGTAATATATAGTGTTCCCTGTCCACCGTAATAAAATTTCAAAACGTTAATGGTTCTTCATGATTCTCATTTGTCATTTGTTTCTAGCACTTGGTCTTCAGCGCCACGTGGAAGTGATGGATGGCCTACAGGTAAATTTTCGTTTGACTCTATTCAGAAGGACCATTAGATTTTGTTTATTCTTCAGACTAACTTGCATCAACTCAATTATTTTATGTTACGACTTCACAATCTCGTACTGATTACTTAGTGGCATCCTAATTATTCTATAGTATGAACAGTGAGAGTAGAAGTATTCGCTAAACATTTTCCAATCGTAAATATTTTCATGTGTAAAAAAATTTAATACTTTCCTTAACCTACAGACCATCCACCAACATCAAACTCCTCGGGAAATAATAATCCTAATATGAATCTGAATGATGACTCAAATAAGCCAAACACAGCTGTGAATGTTAACTTAAGTGCAGATGCATGGCCATCTGATTTAGTTCCAGAATTTGAGCCGGGAAAACCATGGAAGGGAACGCAGATTATGAAATCTGTTGAAGATGATCCAACACTCACTCCTGGCTCTGTAAGTCAACCGCCGCAACAAAATAAAGTATAATATTATTATTATTCTTCACATTTTTTTTATTATTTATTATTTTATTATAATCATAAAATATTATTTTATTATTTTACAAATAATGACATTTAATTTACGTCAGAAATAATAAATTGAATTTTTTTTTTAAATGTAACTTAATAGGTCGTGAGATCTCCTCTTAGTCTAGCGGCCATTAAAGATAATTCAGAAATATTCAACTCAAAGAATAATTCTCCTCCGACTGCTACCTCCACCATAGCATCTGATTCCCTTGTCACACCGTTGAGTCTCAGTTCAAATACTTGGAGTTTCACGCCAACGTCATCCGGAATCAAGTAAATATATAACTATTTCCTGTTTGAATGGACACAGCTTTTGTAAGTATAGGATTGTGTAATCATGTGTACATATTTTTTATTCTGTAGTAGCATAGCTAAGTTGAATTCAACGAAAGGTGCATGGGATGATAACATGCGTCCACGAGGTGACCTCTGGGATTATGGAAATGGGGGTAATAATGCAGTACCTGGATCTAGACCACCACCCGGATTGCCAAAGAAGTGGGTGGATATAAATTTTTTAATAGGAATAAGCGTTGTCACTTCAATTGCAAAATAATAATGGTATTAATGTGTATTTTATTTTTCAGAGGCCCAACAACTCCTGTGCCAGCTGCAAGTGGAAATGTAACCGCAGGAACAAACTCAAATTCCTTCAATTCTTACAGAAATAATACTTCAAACATTTCTTCATGGGGAACCAATCAAGGGGTGTCTCATTTTTGGCTACTCCTTAGTAAGGAAACTTCTTATAATTATTATAAGTATTCATATAATACATTTTGGAAATGAGTAATAGTAGAATCAATGGAGGAATATAATTGAATTCGTATTAGAATCTAATAATAATAGCAATACATAACTTCATTTTATTCTGTTGATTGGTAGGAAATCTCACGCCACAAATTGATGGCTCCACTTTGAAGACTCTCTGCTGCCAGCATGGACCTCTTCAAAATTTCCATTTGTACTTGAGTCATGGTGTGGCTCTTGTTCGCTATTGCAGTCGTGAGGAAGCAGCTAAGGTAGAAAATAACAGACTACACGAAATATAATACATACTGCAATCTGCTGCACACTGTGTCCAAATTCAATTTCTGTGGTCACAGATAAAAATTCTGGTACAGAGCTCTAAAATTTGGTACAGGGGTAAAAAATGAAGCTGAAACCGAATCTGAAGTCAGATTTTAAAAAAACCGAAGTCAAATAACCGAATTCGGTTTTTGGCAATTACTGCGCCAGACTATAATTTCGGATTCTTCGGTCAAAATGCATCCTAAATTCTGTTTAAATGCTACTTTAAAAAAAACTGAATTTATCTACCCGATTTGGTTTTTTGGCAATATTTACGTTAGGTTCCGTTAAGTTAACCCAACCTGCATGCTGGTCTCTGTATGCATTATTCTTGACAGTTTTAAATTGTCACATAGTCAGTTAAAACTAAATATGTTTTGCATACACTTCTGAACAATGTCTGCACCAGGTATGTACTTATTTTTTATATTTTTGCATTTTAGGCTCAAAATGCTTTGAACAACTGTGTGTTGGGAAACACAACGATATTGGCAGAAACTGCCGGGGAGGCTGATGTGCACAATTATATTCAAGGGCTCAATGGTAGTGCAGCTGTGAACAATTCCCAGCCTACTTCGACAGGTTAGTTTTTTTTGAAAACATCTATGATTTCTTCTTTTCTCAAGTTACACAGTTGGTATGTGTAGCAGACAAATGCAATTACTGAATGTACTAAAAGTACAAGTCAATTTTTGTGTGTGTTAGCTATAAGATGAATTTACAGATATTCTAACTATACTAAATAATTACCATAAAATAGTCTGTGAGCTGAGGTTGATTAGGACTTTGAAACTTGAAAATTTATAGGCATCTCATCATCAGGAAACAGCAATAGTCGGCAATCGTCGAGCAATGACAACCCTTGGGGTGTGCTTCGTGATAATAACGTGTCATCGATTAATCGAGACCGTGACCTTTGGTCCACGAGTCCTTGGGGTACCGGACTGGATGCTCCAGACCGGGCAACTCCATCCTCGTTAAATTCTCTCTTGCCTGGTGATCTTCTTGGCGGCGAAAATTCTGCCTAAAAAATACAAAACAAAAAACCTAATCGAAAAGTCGTGAATTCAAAAAAAATCTAATCTCTACCCGCCTTGTGTTTTATCCAAGCTAAAACTTTCATATACATATTTAAATATTATGATATAAAACTAGACGATAGGTACGCAAATATTGCGTATTCTGAAACTACGTACATAAACACATACATATGCATACTTATATATACAATATATATAGTTTTTTTTAACTCGAATGCTTTTAGTCGGTGAGGGGTCGTGTTGTATATATATTATATATATATATATATTAGGAACACGAGCAAATACATGTGACAACAGGAGCGAAAACACAAGCAACTTATATAATCCAAATCAAAACCACCTAGTCTGTCTCTGCATTATTATTACTATATACTATTATTATTATATTATTATTATTAGTTGTATTTTGAATGATGATCATCCCAATTTTATTATATTTATCTAGTATTATTATTATACAAAACAATTATGTTATCGTGATTTTTTTTTGTCTTTTAAACTTCTTATAACGTATGTTTGTGTGGTAGAGTGTCACACGTTGCATATTTGTATTTAAATTTATAAAGAAATTAAGAAAGACTCAGAGTGATTCATCCTTCTGTGCAAATATTAAGGATGTAAAAGACGAAACCGTATTATTTTAAAATATACTCCAGCTAAAAGCGTATAGTAGTAGAAATACACTTACGAGAGAGACACACTTGATTCGATACTCTCATTTCTCCCTACGTATAAAATATTGAGGGCAATCATGCATGAAGAAATCAAAATTGAAGGTTAAGTGTGTGTCCATGTATGTTTGTTAATCTATTATTATATCAACTTAGCAGATTTTTAAATGCCACAGTACACTTTAGTAGAGAGTAAAGTTTTAATGTTATTTTAATTAATCATATAAAAATTGCATGCAAGATGCATTACCTGCTTTGTAGTACATAATATGTCGGCGATCGTACAATTTACATATATTATTATCATTATTACTTAGTATCACCCTGCTATTAGAATGACTTTATTCGCTTCAATTTTTAAATTTTACTTTATATACAAAATGATATTATCCAAATATAATCGTAAGAATATTATTTACTGTAAGAATAATAGTAATGAATTAATTGTTCCTGTGTATATATCTAAGATGCAGAGAAAAGGAGAACCACATAAATTTACTATTTCTCATAAACTAATCTATCTATATATATATATCTGGGGAGAAATTTAGTGCTGACAGTACACAATAACATTATTTTACATTATATTTACTCTGGCAGTGTATTATTTAACTAAGTCTTGTACAATAGTAATAATTCCTATCAGTTTTTAAACCATTTTTTCAAGTAGTCTGATTTGCTAACTTGTAGTTTTAACAAAAAAACCCTATGGACATTTTTAATTAGTTACTAAGTACAATTTTAGGCAAAAGAAATTTCGTTTTTTTTCCAAGCAATTTACAAGTAAAGTTTCCTTTTAATCACGATCACTGAAATTATTAAAGAAAGATAAACTTTTTATTTGTTCGTTCTTGACGATGAGTCTGATTCTGAATCTGGATGCTATAACATCCATTCATTCATTCAGATACACTAAACGTATTGAATTTTCCCCTATTCATTACTGTGTTTAACTGAAACTTGAATACCAAAACAAATGAAAGGGATCTGTGGAAATAAAAGTCCAATTACGAAATACCCAAGTATAAAATACCATATGAAAGGACAAAACAAACTAGTAAAAACAAAATAATTAAATATTTGACTGCTCTTCCTGTGACGTTGTAAAATCTTTGTTTGTTTTCACGAGACAAAGAGACTGTAATTCAAGTACCTAAATATATAATAAATAACAATGTATTGAAGATACAAGTAGCAATGTACGAGACAAGTGGTGATAATAATTATAAATTAATATATAATATTATTATTAAATCTAGTATTATAAAGTCTTCGCCTAGGTATACTGTGCTTACATATTATATATTTAAATAGATAGATTTAAGTCTGGCTAAGTTACTACGTATAAAGAGCAGTAAAATCTCGACTTCAATATATTGTCTATCAATGTGTAAAACAATGATTATACAACGACACAGGAAAGAAGTTTGAATATTAACAAAAAGTCATTGTTTTCTCCAATCATGAAACTATTATTAATTTAATAAAGGATTTATAGGAAAGGAAATATGACAAAAAAAGAACATTTTACACACGGAAAAGGTTTAGGAAAGTCTTCGTGTTTTTTTCTGCTGCTGAAAAATAATAATAATAGTAATAATGAAAATTGTGTCATTTGCTGGGAGACGAAATAATCAAAGAAATGTAAAACCTGTACTGTATATTGTATGTTCGAATTAAAAATATAGGATGAAATTTTAGTGGTGTGAAGGAATTTTGAAGAGATTCAAGGTTGGAGGTTGGAAAGTGACAAAAATCTTCCATGTTATCTACAATTTAACAGTGTAATTTTATTGTCAACTGACAAGCAATATTTGGATGTAATAATAGTATGTGTAATTATTTCAATTTCTAGTATTTTAAGGGTGATGCCGCTTATTTTACTTTATGATTATAATGAATTAGTTTTAAACTCTCTCACACATATGTAGTATATATATATATATATGTATATTGAATTTGTGTAATGACCATAACCCAGTTAGCCAGGTAGATTTTGATAAATTATGTACATAGTATTCTCTTTTTTTGTTATTGTAGAAAAATTATTATAATACAATATATTATTATGTTTTATCTTGAAAGATTTTTTAAAAAGACCTGAAAGTATAATACCTACCAAATATCTTAACATTCTCAACCTTCAATGTATTAACTTTAGTTTTTTGCATACACAAAATTTGTTGTAGAATGAATGAACTTTGAATAATTCTAAACATTTGTACGTAATTGTATTTACAACTGAAATGTTTTTCGTTTCATAAAGTTTTCAGTATATAACCATTTACCAAATTTTTTAAATTGGGTCATTGGTTTGTCATGCCTACAACAATATCTCTCTATGTCCTCTCTTATTGTATACCGTAGTTGTAAATGCATGTTTTCCCTTTCTTTAGAGCCTCGTACCAAACCGTGTTGCATTAATTTGACAATTGCTTTCTTTGTTGGCTTTCGCATTTGAACATATAGATTATATTAGGGCGAGCGAAAATTTTCTGATTTATTTTTTCCATCACTAATTCTTTAACAACAAAGGTTTTGCTGCAAAACTATTTATCACAGTGTTGATTACCAAACAAAGTTTACATCAAATGCAGCAGATTGATTCGTAAACTTTTATTTTTCTTTGCTTGCACTCTAGTTCAATCAGTTCCAATTTAGCGTTTTCGCACGAATATGGTCAATGATCATTATTCAATTACAAAGTTCTCAAATATATACAAAAAAGAAAAGAAGAATGATATATTCATAGACATGTTATGTCTAAATTTGACAAATACTGGTATGAATTATTATGAGAGTAAAAAAGAGATGTGTGTTTTAGAGGAAAAACCAGGACTCCATTTTAGTTTAAAATCTAGTATTTTCATTGTGTTGTGACAGTTGAGTTATCAACACTCTTGTGATGATTAGTGGTTGCTTCAATTTCAATTAGGAACGAGTTTAAACATTTTTATTACATAAATATATTAGAATGTGTATCTTATAGAACGGCAGGGATTTCGTAATATTACGTACGATGTATAGATGTATTAGACTTTATTTGCAAAGATGGAAGAATGCATTTTTATGGAGGGATCTTGCCAGGTCTTTTTTAATGGACCTTAAAACCCAGTACGAAAACAAAGCTTATAATATATTTATTATAACTACGATGATGAAACAAACAATATAGGGTATGTATAGGGTATGTTATTGTTTGGCATTGTTAAATTTAAAGGTGCAAATTACATTAATCCTTATGTACTATAAGTTACATAATCCACAATGTTTAAAATCGCCATGTGTGAGAGAATTATGATGGAGATGTAATGATTACTTTATACTTACTATTATTATTACGATGATTACAACTTAAGGAAACAAGCATAAAGGCTTTTCATGATTTGGTGTAATCTACTACTACTGTATAATAATTGACTCAAATAATCAGTTACCAAGAAAGTGCAAGCTTCTGTGCATTATGTGTCCTCTATTATAGAGAAAAACATACAAACGTAAACCAACAAACAAACGATAATACTTTATACCATAATAATCATGAAACCTTCATCTGAAAAATAGAGACGTAAAACGTAAGAGATTACAAAAAAATACAACGAAATACACGCTGTATAGGGAAACTAGCTTGTATGTAAAAGAAAATGGATATATACAAATAACATCACACATTCTGGAAAAGGGACTATTCATGTTAGAAAATTTGGTATGAAGTGTCAGCTTGAGAAATTTACATTTAAAAATAACAGATACAAGGTATGGGTACTTCTACCAGAAAACAGGCCAAATGGATAATAGTTTAAAAGATATTCGACTTCAAAGTTTTTGGCCCCTTTCGTGCCTCGAAGGAATATCAGACGTGGTTCTATGGCTCTCGTTTAATTAACGTTATGCAAAAGTCATAGGGTTTTCTGTTGTGGTTTTATTTAAAATTTCAGAAATTTTAAATGCGATTTTAAAAATACTTTTTACCAATGCAAAAGTTTAAAAACCTTTGTAAAAGATTCGCCATATTATTTTGTCCATGAATATACAAAAAGTGATTTTATCCATTTGGCCTGTTTTTACATGCAAGTAAGTACCCATAGATATACCATATATGTCTTGTAAAATAAGGGATTGTAATGTTAAAAAAAACTTGAACAAGTTTACATTACTTTCAACATTTTTACGTGATGCTGCTAGTGATCTTATTGCTCCTATTGCTGCTTATCATAGACTTAACACAAAAACAAAGTTTAAAAATGTATATAATTTAGGTATACTTACAATAAGGTAGAAAACTGGGTATGTCAATTCCGTGGTATTACGAGTTTTGTGTGTGAAAGGGAGAGATAAAAGTGTACAAGGATTGCAAGGGAACGATACTCATGTCCAATTTGATTGATTCACAATGATTATTGTTAGTACCTCTATAGGTTCGTTCCTTCTCCGTACCATTTTATGATTACATGTCACACATATATAACTATATTATTGTCGTTGAAGAATGAGAACCTCGCTCGCTACTGTGGCTTTAGGGATCACCATGATGATAGGTTAATATTGGTATTGTCTGATTGCATAAGTATTATAGTATACTGATGAACCGTGGGAGCATGATCATGGATTAATTTGAAGGGAAAAAGAGCTATTGTACATACTTGGTACATTATTCAGGATAAAAATAATATTAGGGATGGACATGATTATGATTTCGAAAAAAATACATACGTTAATGTTCACAATAGAGGTACATTTGTTTTTTGAATATCATCTACATGTGTAAATGGCGCATTCGTGAAAAAGTCTCTGTAAAAGGTTTTGACAAGGAGACACTACCTAATTATTATAACAACATACTAAAAATACAAAGTTGATATCTAATCAACACTACCCATACTACTTCAAAACTGATGGATATAGTGACTTTTCGTGTATTGCATTCGTACACATATTACATATAATATAGTGAAAAGAAGAAATAACATGGATATAAAAATAAAAAGGCATATCATGAGAGTTCAATGATTCAATCCTGGCCAAAATCTTAAGTTCCATGATCAATATACTATAAATGCATATTACTGCAGACAAGTGTTAGTTGCAGCAGAATAGGTATATAGAAAATATAGATAAGATACATGTAAAATATTTACATTAGTCTTTAGGGATTTTACTCTAAAACGAATGTCAAATGTGAAAAATATTTACATTATTATACTTTTTTCGTGTATGATATATAGGCAAACGTGACTTGTACGTGTAAAATAAAGTATTCATTCAATTATACAAGTAGTGTAATATTCTATAAGTAACAAACAAATTGATAGTCAATTAAGTCAAAGAAGGAAGACGAATGATGACAAAATAATTTTATGTGAATACATGGTGTTTGGCAGGGATGACAAGAGTTTTTTTGGGGGGTCGGGTTATATATATTATGAGAGAGGAAAAGGTGGAATTCCTTTTTTTTAAACTGCAAACACTACCTGCACTAGACTGCACTTGCTGATTTTACCTGTAACACTAATAATGACTATTATCATTGCATATTATGCGCATCAAAAACTTTGAAGAGTTTCAAAGGAAATGTTCATATTAGTTGTACAGACAACAACGTATGAAGGAGAGGAATTTTTTTTCAATTTGATGAAGGATATAAAAATCTGGATTTGAATGTGCAAAAAAAAGGTTCTGAAAAATCCAATTTTCGCAATCTATCATGTGACAATATCTGATGTTAAACATTGTCTTATGGTTAATCAAAGGGGGGAAGTACAGGGCTCTGTACATGTACATAGTTATTTCTTCAACCATAATGTAACCATTTAGAAAATTTAAGGTTAACCTAATAAGTGATAATATAAGGCTTATTACACACAATACTACATACAATTATTACGTTTATTAGTATGTAAGGTTTTAGGTTAAGGAATTTAGAAGAAAAAATAACGTTGACTAGTGCTCTATTTAAAGGGACTTATATATATATATATCTATATTATAATACATATAATACAAAGAAAGATAATTAAAATACCTACGAACTTGAAATATGCATTTGTGGTTTTTCGTCCATGTGCCGAGTATAAAATACAGTTTTTGAGTCTTCTCCCGGGTGCACTATAATATACAAATAATATATATATATATATGAAAAAGGTAAACTTGATATTCATTAAGGATTTGAATCATTAAATATTAAGACGGTGTGATGATATATTCTGATGATTGCTCGATTCATAAGAAATATATGTCTATATATACGTACATGAATACATAAATGGGATGTTTAAAAAAGGACTATATGTTAGTGATACAATGTTGCAAAGGTCGTGCAGAAGTCGTACATGCTATTCATTTTTTTTTTCATTCATACATTATTACCACAGGGAAGTTCATCATGTTTAACAATGCCCTTCCGTATACCTATAAGCTGGTTATGTCATACTTGAATATGCTACTCATTATATAAATTTCAATTGGATTCATGTAAAAAATGTCATGTCATGACCAATGGTCGTTGGCCATCCTATCATTCGTATTATGAATAATCATTGTTAAACGTTATTTATAATAATGTTTAATAATTTTGAATTGACTTGTAAATCGTGTTCGTTTATTTATAATTTAAAAGTTTTAACATATATACATATTTTGTAGGTGTAAGAATCATTTTTTTTGTTTTTATTTTATTTTAACCTAACACATTTTAGTAATTTTAATTTTAGAATATTAATATCATTGTTAGATTATTATTATTATTTTTAAAAGGCTACTCCTATACACTCATTTTAATCGTTTGATTTGGATATTTGATATTTTTGTCATCCATATGAAAAAGTTCAACTCTAGGCGTATACTCTGTACACACACTTTATACCATATTTAATATAAATCAGTCAGTTGGCGAGACTTGAGAATGTAGAATTTTAAATAAACTGAAACTACTTTTAGATTATTTTACCCCTCAATTCATATTATGTTTATATATATGTATGCATACAATTGTGTTAGATTCGTCGTTTTTTTAGTTGTTAATTATCACTTTTATGACAAACCCAGCTTTTGGATTTTATTATTCCAAAAAAATGGTTATTCTAGACCAAGGCCAATAAAATGAAAATAGCCGATTAAACTAATATTTTACGAATACATCATATGAATTTACATTGTATTATTTTATAAGATATAAAGCTATAATATTGTTATTCCAAGGAATACACAACTTATGTATAATACTATATTTCAGAACTATTGTGTTTCTTACTCGTAATATTATTACTGCTGATACCGTTATAATTGAAAGTGATGCAATTCAAATAAAAATGAAACGAAAATCAAGAGAGAAAAAAAGTATAACGATTTATTATGTACGGTATATAGAAAAAGGTATCTGTGAAGAGTCTGACTTTGAATACAAGTGACAGTCCTAAAGTCCATTTTATAGTCCATTCGTGTACGTTACAGTGAAAGAACAAACAATGTGAGATGAAAAAAGAGTCCCATGTATAAAGTACATAATATAAGTAATTAAATACACTCAATTATATTGTTATTAATTATATTCCTTTGGTTGTATAGTACGTATTGTAGGATTTGAAATAGTTGTACGTGTGGGAGAAAGTTAGGAGAAAGGAGAATGTTTGTGAATGCATTTTTGTGTATCCCAGAGGGAAAATGTTCAATCTCTTTCATTATAAATACTTAAATTATATACACACACACACCACAAACAGAATGTCGAGCTAAACCTTACTAATGTACACACATGCATATAATCAGATAGGTATATAACTGCGTACAAAAATATATTCATTCATTTCTAAATTGACGTCAAAAAGATAGCCAACTTGGTTCCTCTGACTGCTCCAATGAGAAAACATACACAACAATAAAGAAATATATAATAAAATGAGCCAGGCCTTGCAAAACGATAAAATTAAATTGCTCTATAGCTTTGATTGGATATAAAAAAACAATACTCAAACACAAGAGAAAACTTACTATGAGTCACTCAGCAGATCCTTTTGCGGTAGGGAAGGATTAAGAAACTCTTTTAAAAAATTACATATTGCTCTTATATCCGACTTCCGATGACATGTACTACATATACCTGAATTAAACACAAGATAGTGTATCGTGATTGTACTACTTTGATTGAAATGGGGGAAATACCTTATACATAGATTTGTATTATTATTTACATTTAACTGTCTTAGACAAATAGATTTTCACGAGTGAAAACATGTACTGATGAAAGACTCATTGTGGGGAAACGTTTTTTGTCTCTTCAATTAAAAAACATGACTATACAAATTATACAAAAAATATGATAGTGTAATACGAGTGTTTGTATCATATGCATGATATGCCATTTAAATTACATCATCATATATGCATTACTAATATACCAAATTATAGTTGCAGAAGTACTAGTTAGTATACACATTTTAAAATGAATCATTTTGAGTCATACTATACTGCCTCTATGAAAATTCTACCCTGAAAATTCTTCATACATGGGAAATTAATGAAAGAAAAATCCACTCGAAAGTACATTGGAAAATTTTCCCAGGGTTGAACTTTCGGTATAGAATTTCCGTGGGTGGAAAACTCGTGTCACCGTCAAAAAATTTATGCTATCATCTTGCAAAAAAACCCAAGAAATTTGTGGTTATTATATTTCTCTATTGGTCCTTCCAATTATTCCTCAGAGTACACGTTTCCTTATACTGTAAAGATTATAGTATGTTTTTTTTTCTAATTGCCAAACAAGAGTCAGGATACGTAATGTTATGTGGTGTTTAAAAATAACAAAAGTTCCATTAGTTTTTCTCTGTTGTCGAGCCTATTTAAATATTTGACCTTATCAAAAAAAGACTATCGTCAATACAAGAAGAACTATATGATATTACATCATATGAATGTTTATTACAAAAGTATACAACAATTATCTAATCTCCCTTTAGTTGTCAGTTGTATAGCTCGTCAGTCATTTTCCTCTCAACATTTCAGTCAAAAAGAAAAACGGAGCATTTAATTCCTGATCGTTTTTATTGCAATTATTTTATCAAATATTATATTTACAAAGAAAAAAACCAACAAAAGTAATGGAAGTATTTTTCCTCTTTTTTCCTATAATCTCTACATGCCTGGCTACCGACCGACCGCTACTATTCCAGTTGAGTGGGGCCATGAGCATTTTATCACCTTTTGCAAATTCCATCTTCAGAAGTTGGCCATATGTGCAATATAGACTGTCATATGTGTAATTGTTTGACACAAGTACTGAGTATAATATGTTCTTCATATGAGGATTCGCTGACATGAATCATCATATTTTTTTTAGGTATTTAGTTTTCTAAAAAAAATATATATACAATTATTTCAATAAGAATGGTTAGTATACACATTCTGCTCACAATTCAAAGCAAGATTATAGTCAAACTCAGACTTTCAAAAAAGGTTCAAGCTTTAGTAAAACTCAGTGTGTATTTTATTTAATTTTTCCTATGTATAAAAGTAACAAATAAACAAAATACATAGGCCAGAAAATAATGTAATTACGATGTATTAACATTTTTCAACATTGGCAGAAGAAGGTTACCATTTAACCACGGCATTCATATGTGAATGGCAACATTCACACTTTCAATTCAACATATTCTAGTAGTGTCTCACTAACCGTGTGTGGATTCAAACCAAACAAATCCTTAGAATATTGATAATTGATAATTGATTTAGCACATTTGTTTTTTAAAACATGTCAGTTTATTATTTTTCAAAGATAAAAAGTGATGTTTACAACAACAAAAAAATACAAAAACTAAATATAATAGCTCACACTAAATGTATTAAAGTTAGAAAATAGGTTATGTTTTATTCTACACATAAGTTAATTTATAGATTTCAAACAGGTGAGAGGAATGAAAAAAACTGTCAAGTTTTGAAGTTTGCATTTCTAATATCCAATGACTATTATAAACTAATCAATTTGTTATAAAAATAATTGCCAATAATTACCTTAACAAAAAAATATGAAGCCACACGACCATTATATCGAAAGCCATTTCATTGAATTGAAAAAACTGAAAATAATAATTCCGTAATAATATAAATTTTAAGAAAATATATATTGCGTACGTTAAGATTAGTAATAATTATAATATTAAGAGAAATTACAATGGTATTTTATTGGAAATATCCATATATACCTAGTTAAAAACATTGCTCGTCCAACTGTGCATAGGCTTCTATATGGATGGATATGTGAGAGAAAGCAGTTAAGTACATATGGATTGCTTCCATAATACTTCTTTGTGACACTCACAGCGAGCGATGTACGGGTGATAATGACAGTACATAAAAGTTAATGATAATTAATGTATAGGTATGATATGATTATTATTGTATTTTGAAAGAAAGCGAGAGAGAGAGAGAGAAAACAAGCATTACATTCACACACCAATTTTGTTGTTGTTTCATCGAAACACATGTGACGACATTATTATGGTAAAATATAATACGCATTGACATGAAAACCACACCATTTACAAAATGTAATATACAAACGATTACTGGAATAACCAAAATGGTAATACAAAACTTTAAAAAGAAATAAAAACCAAACTATTAGACAACGAAAATTTTATGACGGCTGAACTTTTAAAAAAGTATCTTGTCTGTCTGTAAGTATGAAAGTTATGGTACCCTATACTTATTGTTGTCGAAGAAGAGACACTTTAGTCTTTGTATATAGTTCTATACAAAGAGTGAAAGCTGTTCCACTTGCCGGAGAAACTATGATAAATTATGATGATGATCACATCATGTGCTGGAATTGCAATATTAATGTAATAGGAATACAAATCAGATTTGTATGTCTCACGCATAATGCCTATACATATGAACTTGTGTACTACATGAATGTATTATTCCTTGTACCTCTTCCAGTTTCCGTTTTCTAGTGACACAAATATCTACAAGTAATAATTATAATTACATGTATCTCGCAGTACATAGGCTATATTATTATAACGGTATTTATTAAATATACTTAGGTATGGAAAGAACTATTAGCTCAACTTTATACATTATAGAAAATTTACTGTAAGAATTCCCACGGTCACAACTACGATGACGATGACGACGACGACACAGCTAACCAAACAATGATTACTCACACACACACACACAAACACACAACAAGTTTAATTTTTAGTCAATCCATTTTTATATAAAACAATAACAATAAAATGTTATGATTTACTGATGTCAGTTTTCAATAATTATCTACATATACGTGTCCATTGGAAATAAACTAGAAAAAGTCCGACGATGACGACTATTTTAAATAGTCCGAGTCTTCTTTTGTTTGTGAATTGGGGTGTCTTTCTAAATCAGCAGGCTCAAAGCTTCCCTACAATATATTCTCTAAAAAATAATTAGTAAGGGAGCTTTAATCTGTAGATTTGATTATAATATGAGGCAATGTCAATGTATGATACAACGTTTAAAAATATAAGGATCGTCATTATTTGTTTTTCCTTTGTAAAAAAAAGTCTTGAGAATTCGAGTCAAATTGAAAGTTCAAATTCTGATAATTATTATATCATGCATAATATTATACAATAATGTTGTAGGTCAACGTACATTTAATTTTAGATAAATTATACATTTTGATTTCATATAAAAATTCACTGTTTCTCATTCTCTCTTCTGTAGTACTTTCTTTTTTTGTAATTGGCTTTTGTAGTAGTAGTATTACATTACATTTGTATTAAATACATACTTACTTAGAATTATATTGAAATTGTGAGATGTATTTTTGCTGCAATATGTGCGTAAAGTTTTGGCTGTGCACTTTTCATACAGTTTTACAGACGGATGCTGTAAATACTGGTAATTGTTGCGAATCCTTGCTCTTACTCTTGCACTGATGATGCTCTTATAGTTTTAATGATAATAGGTAATGATGATTTCTGCTTACGTTTTAAGTTGAAATATTGAAATAAATTTACTATTGGAATGTATAATAATGTTATACATATAATGTGCGCGTGTACAAAAAAAACAAAAAATCTCACGAATTTTCAATAATGATCAAAGCGTGGCTTGTGGACATTAGTTTTTGAAGATTGATTATTTTCCTGTGCTAACTAACTTGTAATTCACTCTGCTCATAAAGTGTACCTTCAAGTTGGTAGTTGATTTTTACTATAATAATGTATTCAAAATATAGTATATATTTATATTTAAATGTATAAAATATTATAAGATTCTTATATTTAAATCAAAGCAACCAACACACAACATTACAATTCATTACAAGTTGAGTATCCAACAAACCAAACCAAAAAACGAAAAGGCTCAAATATTATGACCTATTGAATTGATTAATACAAACAAACAAAAAAGAATTATTAATTTTTCGAATGTATTAGTATATTTAAAAGTTTAAATAGATAATTCGTATAAAAATTGATTCCATTTGCATTTTCCATGGGCTTGTCAGTATAGTCTCTTACAAAAAAAAACGAAAACGATTAGGTATTTTACATTAAATAGTAATATACGTAAAAGCAATTCTTATTATGTAATCGTTTGTCCTCGAACACGATGTTATTATATATAATATATGACTAATAAACAAAAACCAAGTGACTCCATTGTTTCATAAATAATACGAATACTGATAAATAAGGAAAGGAAGAAGACAAACAAAGAAAATAAGCGTGCTTATAACCTTTATATTTCTATGAGGAGAGGGACGTAAATTACGATAAGAATTCAGATGATACGGTAATTATTTATAATGCGTGTAGAATCTGACAATGGCAAAAAGAATTTTATTAATTTTCAAAAAAATTTGTACTATATAGAATAATTAAAACAATAGAACCACCTCGAATACACAAACTTTGAAAGCAAATAATGCGTTCAACATCAAAATTGTTAAAATATAAAAGGAAATATCTCGTCGAAATACAACAAAGACAGCATTTTTCTTTCATCGCTCTCTCTCTCTCTTTCTGTCTCACAATATATATATACCAACCTCAATTCTCAATAGTAATAATAGTAATGAAGAAAAAAAGACAAACAACAGTATAATAATGTTACGTATTGGATTGACAATTGAAAGCAAATAGATAGAGTTCAGATTTATTAGAATCAAAAGAAGAAAATCCTACATATTTTTGCCTTTAAAATGGAATAAAACGCAAATAATTATTACTTTGAGCGTCAAATTTCTAACGGACTGCCTTCCAAATGTTGTCAAACTCTTTAAAACTCTTTGAAACTAAAATTCCTTTATGATTTTGACTATAGCCGAAGGGTAAAAAACTGAAAACCAAATCCTTAGGATTCTATTCTTGTTTACGTTTTCCGTATATATTATATATCCGGTTTTTCACTCTAACTGCACTTTGTCTCAAATATTCTTTTTACTGTATCCATTAAAGTACCGACGGGTAACTTGTTATCATGACACAATACAATGTTACTACTGGGGTATGTACAAAAAAAATTGAGTGTGATGGAAAATAGATCTTATGAGAGACGTTGGAGAGAAAAATGATACTTTGTTGTGAAGATGAGAAAGTAAATAATAGAGACTCAATTGAACGCTTATGAAAAAAGAAATGTGTTTCATATTATATGAATATAAAATACATTGTGTGATATCAATATCAACTCCAATATATATACAAATGAGTGCTGCTCCTGTTTTTCCTCAACTCACATACTAGTAAAACATATACATATACATTGCATTAAAAACAACATAATACGTTACAATTGTACGGACAACTATAGGAGGACGAGACTCTCGTCACAAAAATCATTATATTTATCAAAGTAAAATATAAATCTTTTGAGGACCCGATTGTGAGTATTGAATATTTCAAAGGGAAATTTTTAGATTTTAAAATTATAGCCCGTAATAATTAAGTTAAAACTATGGAAAATATGCATACATAAAAAAAATAAAATACTGATGAGTCTAAGCTGTAACCACGGCCTATATGTATTTATAATCTATAAGAGACAATTCAACTTCTTTCGTACACATTCATGAAAATTCAGTGTATATGGAATTTAGAATGAAAAAGAAAAAGAACCTGTTGAAATCTAGGCAATATTACTATATTAATATATGCAACTATATTCTCCTACCATTAGTTATCATTATTATTATTGTTACTACAAATTAAAATACAGAAGGAAAAATACAATTACATAATTGCCATTACGTCATTAATGTTATTATTAATATATGTAGTAGAGCCGGGACTACAGACTAGATTTATTGTACAATATATATTAGTGACTATATATGTATAAGGATAAAACAATACAAAAACGGACTAAAAGGAGTCAGTGTATCATAAAAATAGATCTTGATTGATCATCTCATTAAACTATAACACAACAATACGCCATTTGCCATTATAAAATTCCAATTCCAATACTTGTACGACTATAAAAACATATAAACTGACTACCTAGACATACACAGTTGTAAGTTAAGTGCGTGTGAATAATCATTACGAAGTAAATACGACTTACTTAAATACTGACGACAAAAAAAAACACGGACGACGATAATGATAGTTATATAGAGACGGGAAACTCTGTTGCTTCAGAAAATGTCCTTGTACATTATTTCCTTGTATAACAATAACGAAAAAAAAACTGAAACTGCAAATGTTCTCTCTTCTCGATTGCGACTTTCAGCCAATAGTATTTTGACTTTGGAATTGGAAATTTGTTGGGATTTTTAATAAAATTCTGTGAAAGCTTTAAAATTCAAAACAATAGACGATTTTCCTCGTGAGCATGAAAAAAGTATAATTGGAAGTGAAAGTTACCTATAGGGAATAATGATGATGAATAAATACTTTTAAAATCCTGTAATGCTAATGATATTAGCAATTCATATATACTTACAAAAGTGACGAGGAATTTTAAAAAGGAAATTTTTTAAAATGTTCAAAATACGAACCTCAAAATAAATAAACTAAACGAAAACTCAAGATATATTGTGATGTTGCAAAATGTGTGAAACTAAACAAAACAAAAAATCAGTCTGGAAAATAAGCAGGGCATTTCATGTCAGAAAAAAAAACTAATTAAACTAAATAATAATTAGAAAAGAAGGCGAGGAAAAAAAAACTATACCTATAAAATACTACCTAAAATATCTTTTCAACGCAGGAACAATATAATGTGCGCGCAGATTCTCTCGAGATGGTCTTGTAATTTCTTAATTCGTATCGTATCGTGTCATGTCATATGTCGTGAAGTATTTGAGTCTGATGTTTAAGGATATACATTATAAATACAAATAATACGAATAATAATATGTCAAGCATGTCAAGTCATTCTCAGTCCAAGTCCACACCTAAATCATATAATCCTCAATCATGATATACTTACACATACATATAAATACTAGATCTTAAGGTTTAAATGATACATTTCGTTCTAATCGTATAAATACTTACTCGTAAGTCTAAAGCTTAAGCATATGAATAATATGTATAAGAATGAGAATGATACAGGATTATTTATCCTTCTCATGACTGACATTATATTACATTTACTGCAATTGATCTATTATTATTACACTATATTATTACAATAGATTTATCTAGGAAATTATTACACAATAAAAAAATAACCAACTGAAAAAGACGAAAAAAGGACTAAAAAAAATATAAAAATGGAAAAACCAAAAAAAAAGTATCCATATTCGTATATATATGCGTATAGAAGAAAACAAAAACAAGGAGAAAGGAGAGCAATTTGAACGTGAAGAGAAAAAACCCTCAGGAATTTCTAACTATTCATCTGTATATATGTGTGTAGGACCATCTCTTTATTTATTATAAAAAATATATATGTACCTCTATATAAAATTTAATATCATCATCAATGTCAGACAAATTTTATATATCATAATAAAAAGAGCTAAAAAGAATTTTCGGAAAGATTTCAAATGGAAATCATATATATACGAATGACAAATTTGGGGGTTTTCTCTCTCCTTATTCGATTGTTATATTAGAGAGTCAATTCAGATTGCAGCCATGTGTTTATATTGTTGTATCGACGACGATATCATGTTTGTTTGAACACTTTGAACCCTATGATCTTTAAATGTATATGAATGTACACAAACACGCGAATTTATCTTTCACTGTAGTCTGTAATATATTGCTAATAAACGTTGATTGTTTATATCATAAGGTTATTATAATTAACAATTCATTCTGTATAAGGGCTACAGTGTCCACTCGCGTGTATTTGATTCTAACGTAAGTACTTACATAAGCATATATTTCAAATTATGTTACTTTGTCTTTAATTTATTATTACTATGTTAAGATTGTGTACATTTGTACGGCTGAATGACGGGATTCCCCGTCACGGGAAAAAGACAGAGTTTCACAGGTTCACGTTCACTCGCTCTCGTTTTTTATTAGCAATCTTGTTCTTGTTCTCATTTTTAAACATACCAAAAAAACCAACAAAACTCAAAATGTTGAATGAAAGAGAAAGTGAAAGAAAACAAATAACGCAAACAAAAAAAAATTAAAAATATGTAGTTGAAAATGAAATTGTAAGAGAGAAAAAAATTATGCTGATAATTTGTGTCTTCTCGTCCATAAATATGATAAAAAAACACGTCGTTCACCTTCATCTTGTGTATATAATGTAGAATATTACTGTAAAAAAATTTATGACTTAAGAAGACTATACGACTTGAGAGTGTATTATTAAAAGAGTTAAGAAAGACATGTCGTATCCACTAGTATATACCTACATTATGATTATGTATATATACAGGATAATAATAATAATATAACTTGATTAGTCTGGATTTAATCATGATGAAAGAATAATGAAAAGTGTGTAAGTACTTACACATTATATAGTGGTTAAAATATAATTCAATTTGAGCAACAATGGTATTAAATAAATAATACATGGATAGATTTCTAAGAGGTTTGAGTGTATATTTAAATATTATTATTATTAATTACACTTACATTATTATTCGTTGTTAGTTTTATCGTAGGTCATATAGCCGTATACTTGTAATCAATCAAAAAATGAGAAAATCAAAAAAAAAAATATATACAAAAAGTCGAAAAAAATAACAAAAAAATATACAAAAAGAGAGAAAATAAAATATCAAGACAATCGACAATCATTTGTGTTTACGTTGATTGCGCATTGTTCTTGTTTGAGGGGAAAAAAAATTTACAAAAAAAAAAAACTAAAAAAAAACACTTTATAAAAAAAATTACATATATACCTATACATACTTGTGTATAAAAATTAAGTCAGAATGGATAGAGGAAATGAATGGCAACACAAAAAAATCTCAACCTCAACAAGGTACATGGTACATACATATTATGTGAGACAGAAATATACCTAAGGAAATTGAAATATATTTAAATAAAATATAAAGAAATATATATATATATGTACATGTCATGGATGGCGGGATGAATATATATATATATATATTAAACAATAAAATATGATGTGTAATTCTGTTGACTATAATATGATTACGATAATAATAAAAACAATGAGAAATATCTAGTACATATAAGAAGAAAAAGAAAGGAGAAATGGGGAGGAGAAAGTATATTGTGTGTCATTTATTATTATTATTATTAAAAAGAGTTCAAGTTACAGATTACATTACATTGTGTCGATGTCAATCCGCTTCTATATATTGAGCCAACTCTCGAATTAAAAATATATATACATGTGTATATGAGGTGATGATAATGACATGAATATATGGAAGCCGATTTCATACGAATTCTGTGTGAAACCTTATTTGAACAAGTACATGAAAATGTGTTACTACAAGTACTACCCTTATGTAAAATATTCACTTAGGTATATTATTATATATATTATTATTATTATATTATGCTAATAAGTAAATTAAATACGTGTACTATTATGCTTCAAATTATAAAAAAAAACTTCTCGGTGGTTCAGTTTTATTGCATTTTATTCTGGTTTTGTCTATTGCAAAATTTATCATGTAAGTACGGGTGTACTCACGATGTTTGAATGAAGAAACTGAAAAAAGCATGGGCTTCATGTCAACATACATTTTTCAGGGAGATAGTCATACACGTAAACTTGTCATGTTGGGTTTTTAGTCTTGAAATGATAATGACTTTATTTGATGATAACATTACTGTTGGGTGGGACAGATAAAAGCCATTTATACAATTACCCTCAACTTATGTATAAAAATACATTTCCTGTCAGTCTTTGCCGTATTTAGTATTCATTTAGCGTTCTCTTGTAGAAAAACATATTGAGACGATTTGAATGATTCATAAATAGCAGAATTCATTGTACTCAAAGCAAAACTGTTTGATGACTCGTGTTTAATTAGATTTGGAATAAACCATTCCGCAGTTTCGTTTGTGGTCTAGACGGGATTGTGGACGACATCAGTAAAGACGAAAGCATTGAGCAGTGCGTGTACACATTTTTCAGAATGACAATTTTCTGTATAGCTTATTACAAATATGTTGACCGGCCTCACTCTCTCTCTCATTATTAAAAGTTTTCAGACCAATTTTTCTTTCTTCAGTTTGCCATTTGAGTGGGATACAAAAGGTGAGAAATTGATTGTTTCGAACAGGAGGATTTCTCATTTCGTATTTTACTTTCTGTGCTTCTGGAATGTTTTTAATTTCATTTGGTTGATTTGGACATTTCTCACCGGGGTTTCTCGTTACGATAGTTTAAACCCTCAAAACTCTCCGCGTAAAATCTCTTATTTGGCAGTGGATTTCCTTTTAATCAGTGCAATGTTTGTGTGGATCGTGATGAATTTGAACATTCTTGTGTACAAGCAAGAAATTGCTCATTGTTTTAATTCACTCCTTCATTTTGACCGGAAAATAAATGGTGAGAACAGATATATATATATATATAGGTACATTGTAAAATCTTCCAATGTACCTATGGATTTACCTAAAGTCAATTCTTAAGTATGCATGTACATTCATTGCAGGCATATCCTCAAAAATAAATCACGTTCCAATTGATAGAGAATCCTGCTCTATCATGTCCAAAGTAGTCAAAAGCCATGATCATTATTATGGTGAACGGAGCTCCAACAACATCTGTACCGAAATAAGATTTCAATCTCCACTGACAGACTTGAAAATCAAATGGGAAAACTGTAAAAGAAGAATTACTCGTTACTTGAAGCAGGAAAATTCATATTCATTTCTCATTCAACTCTTTGCATCCGCTGTCATACTCAACAGTTTCGTCATCCCACCCTTGCTCTCCCTATTATTTCTTATGAATTCACAGGATGAACGATATATTTGGGGCAGATTAACATCCAGACACGTGTCCATCTCCTTTAAAATTGTGGGTATGAGTTGGGAATTCTTTTATATTTTTGCTATCTGGTCATCAACAATGTTTCACGCCGTTTTAGTCTTCAGTTTCACAGTAACATCCGTCAACATTCTCAAGAAATTAAGGTAGGTACTTTTTCCTGTCATTACCGTATTTTTTTTAATAGTCTATATATAGAATTGATGAGATATTGTTCCAGTTTCATGTGCTCCTCATGGGTGAAAGGTATAAGACTGAAAATATAAATTGGATTTATTGATTATGTTTAGAAACTCGATGATAATTATGATGGACTTGAAAATTGGATGGGATTGGGAACGGTCATTTGAGGAATCTATAAAAGAGTTGATTCATAGACAACGGAAAATCTATCAGGGTATCGTTTTACTGTCCATTCAATTGAATTCTTGTTGTGGAACGTTTATTCTATTTGGTCATCAATTAGGCATGGGCATGATTCACATTTCTTGTAATTTAGCAATGATAAAAATAATGAACGAAATTGGTTTCCCTGTCTGTCTCTTGTTCCCTCTCATCTGTGTATTTGCAAGCTTCATTGCTTCTTGTCTCTATGGATTTATTGCGGATATCCCTCACATTAGCAGTCAAATTCAACGTCAATGGAGTCTCAATATAACATCTAAAGAAGACTTGAAACTCATCAAATCATTTCCGTGGATTCGAATTCGAGCTGGGCATTTCTATTTTTTTTCTAAAAGTACAAGTTTCACTTATTTCTCTTTCGTAATCGACAAAACGGTTCTATCTCTTGTCCTATTATGAAACAAAACTTGCTTACCTAATTTGTAGTTGAATTTTCAAACGATGTCACACGAACCAACAATGTGCCTACTTTTGTCATTCTTGCATCCAACTTGACAATCCAGTTCAATCCACCCAACGACAAAATATTCAATTAATTTATCAAACTTTTGTACTGACCTAACCTGAAGCAGCATTGAAACTTGAAACCCTTGAAAAGTATTAAGCAAAGACAACTAAAACCAACTTTTATTAATGCTACAAATGTAAACCGTTCAATACTTATACAATTAATTGACCGTGACTTGAAAAGAATTGTTATGTGAATGCATTTCTTTTCATTTTAGTTTCATGCGGGTTTGAAATGTCAAGAGTATAAATGGCGAATACAAAATCCACTTCGTCAAGTGGGTACATACTACATACACTATCGTATAGATTCCTATAGATATACGAATAGATTCATCCATATAGAAAGATGAATTGGAAACTCTTGTCATGGCAAATGTGACTAGCAACTCCTGCAATTTTTTAGCGTATTTTCGTAAGGAGGACATTGCGAAGTAAACTTTTTTTTCTTCTTATTTTGTGTTGTTCTCTTGTAGTCTCATGTACGATAATAACAAACAATAAGAATAACAATAGCCACAATAAGTCAACGCGATCGTAGGTCGAATATTGTAGATTTGTATAATACGTAGATGCGTGTGGTGAATTTTGGCATGTCATAAATACAAACAAATTAATTTGAGATGAATCAAATCGTGAGTATGTATAAATGGTTCAGTATTATATATAAGATATTTGTTTGCAACTATAATAAATATATTATTTGACATGAAAAAACAAAAAAATAATTGTTGAAATAAAGTGTTGGTGTTGGTTTTCCCTCAAGGACTTGTAGCCTAGTTTGGCCAGTCGGGCGGGGCGTCGCCTTCAATATATTTGGAGCTTAACTTTTTATTCAAGTGGTCAGTCCTCTCTGCCCTTATGCAGACATGATGTATGCGATTGGCGGTCGTAGTCTCACATGTGTGATGGAAAAAAATCATTATGTGTGTGGCCTTATTTGATTCTCTTGACTTGATTAAGATTCATAGTATGAAAAACCTTTGTTTTGTGTGTGTGTGTGTATGTGTATTCTACTAATTTTATATAGATCGTATAGACTCGTAGAGTAAACAAACCTAAAAAAACCTACTTTTTTGTCTAGTAAATTATTTCATTGTTACTCGCGAAATTGTATAGAACTCAGGTGATCTTGGCGAGATACACATACACTTTGCGCAGTGAGCGAGGCTTTTACCATATAGTTTAAATTCCATTGTTGACCATCTATAATCTTAGTTCATTTTGAACAAATTATCATGGAGGGTCCAGAATCTAATACGGGCATCGTGAAAGAAGGTAATTTTCAGTTAAATTCAAACAATTAAAAGTAAGTACATGTATTTACTAAATGGACAGATTTCACCATTAGAAAATGAAATTTGGTTTGAAGGTATGAATGTTTATCATACGGGACATATTGAGAAAGCACAATACCCGACAATAAAAGGAGGAATTGGAATCGCTTCACAACCACAGAGAGCAGTAAGTTTTAAAAAAATTAATGTTTTGACTGGTTTGGAAAGGCTTTCCTCTATAATTTTTTTTATAACATTTTGTTACGACGCAGCAACTATACGTCCACTGTGCATAAAGTACTTTGAACATGAGTTAATTGCTAGTAGTATTGCGATAATGTTGGTTTTTTTTTTGTTAGGAAATTATGGAATGTTGTGAACTATCTCCAATACCACAAATTGCTTTCATTTACACCCCACCACCACCACCAATTACACACTATACTCTACGGTACTCTCGCACTGACAGATATTACCATTGACTTGGCATTTTATACACGGAAATTCTTAAGCAGTCCCAGCTTTTTAAAATATAAAACAATCCTCAAAAATTGTTGTTTTCAAACTTTTTAATAAATATCGTGCAGTACATACGATTATTACCACTTACTTTAATTGTACGAAACGTTTGGAAAATAAATAATGAGCAAATTCTAAAAATATTATACTGAAATGGAGCAAGTCGTTTTTGCCTTTGATTTATTTTTTTCATTTTTGATGTAGCAAGTTTAAGCCAGAACGATGTAACATTATGTTATTGAAAAACTGATCGTGTATATAATATTCACAACACATATACATAATATCAAGTGATTATTATTATTATTATTCTTATCGATTTTCATAATATTATGGAAACATTATACAAAATGTCATTTCATTTTTTTATATTTGTAGATATACACTTTTTGTGTTTAGTGTATGCTTATATAATAACAATACAACTACCAAACCTTTATTCATACAAATTTAGCCACAGAACACGAGCTTTATTTTAATTACGATCCTAAATTCATAATAGATACCTGTGAAAATAGTTTTTAAAAAAATTCAAAATTCGTACTGTCTACATTACTAGTACATGCAATATACAAAAATTCGTACAGAAATGATGTAGATATTTTGATATTTCATGTAACTGTCTGTTACTGTGTCGATTGCCACTATCTTCTCGGAATTCGTACATATACTTCTCACACTATTTGTATAAAGTAGAGCACAGATACAGTACTTTAATACAAGAAATCACACATTCATACTTGTTCATTTTAAGAAATTTCCCACAAAATTCTCCTGTTCGACTAATTACTAGTTATATAATGTCTAAATTACTTTGTGGTTCTAGTTAAAATTTTAGATAGGCCAAAAAATTTCAGTTTTTACCATTATAATAGCAATAAAGTTGCATGTAAATCTTTATCGGAAAAAAGGGAAATGAGATGACCCAACCTAGGCAGCCAAATATAAATTGCAAGCATTGTATGGAAAAACTTGAAATTTTATTGAAGAGAATTTAAAATAAAGCTTGTTCTCATCAAAAGAAAATTTAAAAAAATAATAATGATAATAAGACTTGTGAATGAATATAGTTTGAAAATGTGGAAATGAACCAGGAAAAAAACATGGAGAAAAGCAAAAAACTTGGAAATTAATAATAGGGTAGGGAGCTAATTTTAGCAATAATGAAAATCTTACTGAATAACTCAAATAGTTGTAAATTTTGGACTGGTCACACTGCGCTGGTTTTTTTTAATTTTGTTAAATTGATTAATTTTCGTGTTGTTGGAGACCAAGAAATATGAATTGCCACATTTCAAACATTCAAAGCTTCTTTGATGGCTTGCACGTACTGAGCTGGAACCCAATAGATGAAAAAACGTGATGCTTCTGTAGGGCCAAGTTGAATAGCCAAAATATGATAATGCTCAAATCCAGGGATAGGCTGTGACACCACACCTGAAATCAGAGACGAGGAATATCAATTTTTAGAATGACATTCCTATACAAATTTTGTGACAAGTAACTCATAAAAAAACGAGTCATAATACATACATGTATCTATTAATTCAATTACCACGAATAGATTGGATTGGGACTTTATCTGTTCTTTCCTTTGTTCCGATCCAAAGTTCATCATTTTCAAGTTTAAATGTGAGTCTGACTTTAGAACCTGTATGGAATTATATATTATTATTATTTCGACAAGGAGTAACGCACAATGCCGATATATTTAATTGGTATATTTAATACGATTGAACTTGTCGCTCCTATAGACGTTCTTTACTATTTAATTATGTTATTTATTGACATAGGGCGATGCAGGTCTTAGACTTTTTGTATCCAGAGTCATGTATGTACATAATATGTATATTGCTCTATATGTGCGAAACAAGTTGGAACTTGTACGAACCTTTAGAACTCAGCATACCATGTAATGGGCATGGTGGGAGGGTTTCTCGTTCGTGTAGTATGCCTCCCATTGCATCTGGTGGGACTCCCTGGATAATTATTTATTGCATACAGGAAGTATTAACTTTAAATTAAAGCATTTAATTCATAAAAGAAGAGCTATAGGTATGATGAAACTCGTGCTTTTACAGCAGTAATAATAACAACCCATTGTTATAAAATCATGTACCTTATCTATTATCTTCCGATGCTGAGGCAATGAGCACCAATTTTGATCAGCTTTTTTCTTGGCTTCTTCGGCTTTAGAGTCGCCAGGGGTTGGAGGTTGAGACATGTTAAGGATATCATCCAATTTTGTTGCTATAACCAATACCTATTAAAAAAAACAAGAAAAAACGTCGTACTAAAACATCTCAGCATGCCCATCCCAATATTAGTATACTAACTGCTATTTAGTAACAAGACCATGACAGCATATACAATTAGCATCTGCGTTCTTTTGTAAATCAAAAGCATCTTCCAATACCTTCGACCCTGTTGTCAGTCCCAATGATGACAAAACTGATTCATCTTTAGGCATTCCTTTGACCAGAACTTTTTGTAAAGACGGCGAAACTTGTGTTAGTTCTAGAGAAAATAGAAAATTTGGAATTAGTAACTTCTTTTACTGCACTGATTTACTTGCAAGTATTGGAAATTAAAAACGTTAAACTTCGAACTTCCAGGGACATGAAAATTCGAGCCGGCGTTCATTTGTTACAAATTACCTTCAATTCGTAACTTCAGGTCACCTATTAAAGACAATATTACGTTTTCATATCCAGACACTTGCATTGAACTTGTTTATTAATCTACTTGCTATGTTTGTATCATTCATATTCTGCGTATGTGTATAAGCATTAATTCATATAATGTAAACTGACTCACCAATAGTTTTATTCAAAGCTATACGAATGGGTAAAGGCTCTTTATTGAAGATAACTCGCAATTCAATTTGGGGTTGCTCCTCTTCTTTTTGTTTCTTTTCTTCATCATCTTCTATTTTCTGTTCCGTACTGATACCTGATGTTGTTATTTCTTCCTCAGAAGAAGATACAGCCTTATTATTATTGGTCGGATCTTGATCTCCAGAGTTTGAATTATTCGATACAATATTCAATTGTACATTATCTATTTCAGTACCAGTCGGAGTTCCATCAGAGTCTACATTTTTATCATTTTCATTCTTTGGTTTTTTTGAGGCGAATTCGGATGATGAAGACGTGACTTCGGCGTCGGCTGCATCACCCATATTGTTTTGTCCTTTCCTTGAAGAAAATTCCTTCCAAAATGAAATAAGAATGACAATAATATAAATGAAAATTATCCATACTCTTATTACCGAATGTCTCTCAGATCTTAGGATATATCGGACGTTAAACTAAGGATTTTTTTTTTATCATACAAGTACATATGTGGATCCGTATATACATGGTGAATGACTCTCAAATCCAACTTACCTTTTTGAAATGATTTTTTGACGAGGATTTAAACAAAGTTTAATTATTAGATGAAGTTTAACTGGAAATTTAGTAAGGTTATAAGCAATGACTGTCAAGATAAATACAGGTTTAATTTTACTAGCTTAATTACACTTAACTAATTCCGTAATAAATTCCGAAACAAAATATCTCATGACTTTTCAAATCCTCAAAAACTTCCCGTGTTACATGCAAGCGCGAAATTGATTTGAGTTTTGCTCTCGTATCAAATATCAATAAATTTTTGATAATCAAAGTTAATTTTGATTGCTTCAATTGCGTTGATAATTACTGTACATCTTGAACTTTGACTTAATTTGAAGACATTTTGTACTTATTGGGATAGTTATAAATATAATCAAAATGGGTAAAAAAGGGAGGCTTTGTCAAGTTACGATTTCAGTGTAGCTTTACGAATTGACAATTTCAGATACCCGCATTAATACTTAAATAATGGATCGTCTTACATTAACTTCCGCTGTATTGTTTGTTGTAGCGGATATATTTGGGGTAAAATTTTATTAATTAATCATACCCACACTACATATAATGTATTTAAGGATTTATAAGAATGAAAAGGTCATTTTCCTTTGCTAATTTTTTGACATTCGGAGTAGGTATTAAGCCTAGTTTTGCCTGACTGGATCGTGACGGACGTCGGTGGTGATACAAAGTTAGGACTAATGCGAGAATGTTTGACAATTTATAATCGGAGTCAAATATGCATTCCGCCATCATCTCTACCAACTGAATGGGCCATAACATTACTTTGCATATTTATTGGTACCCAGAATTTACAATTGATAGAACTTGAGAAGAAATTTTTTACAAAACCTTTTCTATACATTGTGAATTGTTTCCAATGCAAAATTTACAGGCTGCATTGCAGTGACCACCACTGTTGTACTCCTCATTGTATCGAATTGGGAACGTAGTGTTATTTCACACGCTCAAGGAATGGGCTTTTTAGCGAGTAAGTACAAAAATAAAGTTATATATCATAGACCGTTTTGCATGTATCCCCTTTGAGTGTTGCATGAAATTTAACAATTGTAATCGTAATTTGACTCTATCTATAGTGGTCTTATTTTGTTTCGCTGCTGTCATTTTCCCCATCGGATTCCACATTCCTGAAATTGGTGGTGAGCCGTATCAACTGCCGAATTCACATCAAGTTGGAGTAGCCTACGTATTTTTTGTACTTGCACTCTGGATAACTGTAATTTCTGAACTTTTTGTGGGCAAAGTGTGCTTACCACATATTTAAAACGACTCTAATTTGCAATGTATTCAATCTTCATCGTCTCTCGCCTGTCTCGAATCGTATATTTTATATAATTTTAAGTGATTTATAATAAGTAATACCCCACTTCAACTTCCATATTATTGTTTTGATGCATATTGTTTTATGTTTGAATGTGTTCTGATTTTTCATATCGTAAATAAATAAACAACATTTTGTACATCTTGGTTTTTTTTTATCCAATAGAATTATTTATTTTAACAGTTGATGGAAGGAAAAGATAATTACAATATATTTGAATATATATTTAAGTATTATAAAATTTACGTGCAACTACCTAAAACATAAAAGGTGAATCATTAAACTGAAACAAGACAATGATTTATAATATTGCATTAAAACCACGAAAACCTTCGCCCTTGAAGAATAATGTCGAAATAATAGCATGACAAAATTTTAGTGTATATTTACTTTGGTTATAATAAAATACTTAATATTAGATTAGCGTTATATGAAAAACTTGAAAACGATGATTTATACCAGGTAAACAGTGGATTTTAGTAATACTCTGTAGAGCACCAAACTCTGGGGATTTGTTAATAAAAAAGATTCTTTTGACACGAGAATGAAGAAGTGCCATGGCGCACATGACACATGGTTCATGGGTCAAATACGCATCTAAACCCGTGCACAAATAATCATGAGGACGACTTCGAGTTGTTGCCTGTGTATTTGTTTGAGAAATATTAAAAGACCCAGGTATTTCATACTGATCGTACTGCCACACACTCCCACCTTGAATCCTGGCTATTCCATCCAGAGCCAAAATGGCACAATGCTTCAATGGATGAATGTCTCTTGTGACTCCTGCAGTACATATAAGTACTTCTTTTGACGTTTCTGCAGGATCATAAATGAGACACACTTGTCGATTTCCGGCCATCTCACTGGACTCTAAGAGCTTTTTAATATTTCCTTGACACTCAAACAGTTCCAAAGAATTAAAACCACAATTATCATCCAAGAGTTTTTCAAGTTGCTTATCTTGATGGAAATTACATGGCCAGTACGTGGACACTGTATTATATTGTCTTCTTGTGATGGGAGCTATTGAGGATACTTTGACGAGTCGGAGAGAGTCCAAATCTAAACCTTTATAGTTGTCTTTATTTTGTACATACATTTCCCGTACAAGCTTTTCAGGATTTTCCACTTGCTCTGGAGGATACTCTAAGAGTATTTGAAGGAGCCCTTGACGTGTACGAATCCTCTTGAGATGAGCTAATGACTGTGGTAATGGTTTTAATTTTAAAGCCAAATTAGCTGCTTCCCGTCTATCCGCTATTCGCCCGATAATCACATCACATAGTGGGATTTCCCTTGTAAGAGAATCACTCAGTACAGGTATTATTTTAAAGTTTATAATGGTTTTCACATTCTTCATTTCAATTTCATTTAAATATTTTTGTTGTTGTCCTTGCTGTTCTTCTTCTTCATTTGAGAAAGACAGTCTTGGTTTTTTTATTACACTACTACTACTAGTTTCTAATGTAACTTTTTCTTCCTCATTATTTACACTCTTACAAGCTACAACCTTATTTGTACAAATAGTATTTTCTAGACTTATATTATTTTTTGGAACGACATTGACATTTGATGCAGACGATGCGACAGTTTCTATTGGAGAATCCATTTCTATTTTCATAAATTTGAAATAAAAAGTTGGAGAAAACAAATACAATACGTTGTTATTCAATCAAAATGTAGGAGATTTTTTGCTTTACTTTTAGATTTAAGTTGCAGTGACAACACGTATGAAAACTGCGCCATTATGGCGCCTCATTAAGTTACTTTCTTTTTGTACCTCCTCGCATTTTGATTGTATTGTATTTTCAGTTTTCGCTAAACTTTCATCTGTGACTGTCGTTTCCACTGATATGAATGCACTGTCGTTGTCGCCTCCATCATCATCATTGTCGTTGTTGTCTTTGTCCTTACAATTATTCTTACTTTTTACATCTACATTAACATTTTCCTTAATAAAACTTACATTACTTGAAGAATCCTTACTCTCTATTTGTTTTACATTAGTGGTACCATTCTGTACTTGAGTTTCATGGGGACCTCCAAATACTATGAAACAAATACCATTTATAGAAATATGGGAAAAGATGGATTTGAACCAGTTGTCCATCTTTTTAAAGATTTTGTCCCGTTTTTCCTCAGAATCACATTCTTTCAATTTCTTCGACATGTCGATATGAGCGATTGAAAAATTGTGCATTACAGCTGTTTCTTTTAGACGGTTGATCGTGTCTTTATGATTGTCAGCAGGTACCTATTTAGCAAATACAAAATTAATTCATTCATTAATTCACCATATACATATTTCAGACCTTTACATTTCCGATAATATGCAAACAATTCAAAATTTTATATACCATAACAAAATTGGAAGTAGAACCCATCTCCTCCAGTTCTGGTTTGCAAGTGTCTTCGTAAATCTTGATTATTTCGCTAGTACCAACTACCGCAACTAAAAAATAGGTATGGGACATATTTAGTTTAAAAACTTAAAATTTTAGGTTGAATTAAATGTACTGCTGTCATAGTTCTTTTTATGGCGTACCTGTTTTACTAGCTTTCTCCATATGTTTAAACAAGGAAGTAGTAAGTTGAAATTCTTCAGTTTCTTGTTGGACTTCGAGCGAATCACCAAATAAGTATCCTGTATTGACAGTGAACAAATGCACTATGTGGTAATACTGGATATCAATCAGGTCATTAAAAAATTAATAATAAATAAGAATAATGAACATACCTTTTGCTAATTTTAATTGAACAAGCTTCATGGCTGTTACAGCATCTTCAATTGGCGAATGCCCATGTTCACCTGTCTGAATTTCTTCACCAAGAAAACGTTCAGCTAATGTGGCCAATTTAGATTTACGGTGTCTGACACCCGACAAATTAAAAATCACACTAGTATCAATAACGTACGGGTGGTATACCTGTAATAACAAATTTTAAGCAGTTATAATCATAATTTTGAACAAATGAACACTTTAGTGAGAGTTGTCACTAAGAATATAGAATACATAAAACGTACATTGAGAGCCAGTAGATCCGAATTCAAAGAATGACCGATCAAAATGGCGTCACTCGGAAGAAGATCTCGAAGTTTGTTTTGAACATCTTCCAATCTAGTTTTTACATTTGCAAGTAACAAAGGAGTTATTCCTGACCACTGCGTCAGATAATTTGTAATCCGAGTACGCGGTTTCACATATGTTTCATAAAGAACCTATAGATTAAGTATAAAAAATTAATTAACCTCTTTTCCCATAATTCCATGACCTTGACGTACAACGACATTAGTTTGTGCATACATACCACATACTTAATTTCAATATTATTTACTATAGTTTAAAAATGCTACCTCAAGTTTTTCGTTTACAATAGCAATGTGTGTCAACTCATGTTTCCCTGCATCCGTGAAACACATTTCACAATCAATAGAAAACATTGGCGAGTTCTCCGTAACTTCAATGTATTCTGCTTTCGTTGGTTTATAGTTCATGTCACTACTACAGTTAACAATACAAAATATTAAATGTTTAAATTGCTGTTCGTTTAATAAACGGTATTTCGCTTTTTTATGTGTAAGCTTTTCCCAACGTCTTACTTGAAGCCAAATCCAGGTTTATACGGCAAAGGGAAATTCTCCATAATCATTTGATACATACTCAGAAGAAGATAAGTTCTTGGAAACGTATCCGATATTGGTAAAACAATGTTATCCACTCCATTTTTCTTGATTTCCTTTTTGTTGAAAGGGAAAAGTGATCGAAATGCTTGTAACTTCTCCTCGGAATTCCCAACTGTGTTCGATGTTCCATACTCTTCACAAAACAACGCAAGACAAATTGTTATGTACTTGCAATACAAATTTAAAACGCAACAACATTTGAGCAATTAAAAATTATAATCCTTAATACTTTTAAAAATGGTTTCTTTTTGTGGTTTTGTGAGTGGTGTGCAAGCCAATTCCTTAATGATATTACTTCCGTACTGACTTGGTGCGAGAAGTTCAACTCTATCTGGAAAATTCTCTGTTAAACTTGGAAATAAATGCTCATGATCGAAGAAATCCACACAAGAAATTCCTTCCACTACTAAGGTCACAATGTTTGTCAGTCGATTTGGCTTTTGAAGTTGGCACCATCTAAAAAATGACAAATTATAGCAATAATTATGAGACTATACTAAAGATTTTTGAATACCATGGAAAGTATAAGTATATGAATATAAATGTCAAATTTGAACCTTTGAGGAGGTGAAACAAAACTGTTTCCGTACAAGGCATATGTCAAAAGTTGTTGTAAATCAGACATTAGAATGGGAATTCTACTTTCAGAATCTGTGGACAATGTTGCATTCACACCTGTATATTGAAGTAGAAACCGTGGTCGTTGCTGAAATAATAAAACAGAAATGCATACATTGCTTATGCTTATAGTATCATAATGATAATTGATTAGCACAATATATTTTAAAATATTGCTTGTCATAGGACATGAACTTTGCATATTTAAATACCGTTAGAATCTTTTTCCTTTCTGCGAGTTCCTTTTTCAATTTCTTATATTCTTCAGGACTCAGAGTTTGACTTCCGGCAACATCAACACGTGCTTTCTTCGGATTCTCCTCCTCGTCGCCGTCCTTGATGGCATCAAGGAACTTTCCAGGCTAAAAATAGGATTGCAACACAACAATTAATAGTATAATAGTATAATAGTATAATTACTAGTGATGTATCCCAGCATTATGAATTCACAAATTTAAGATACACAGAGTAATATAATTATGTTTTTATTTTTTATTTTACCCTTTTGATGGCATCATTGGACCGACTCAATTCGTACTCTGCCATTAATTTTTTCTTCTTTCTTTCTGCCCTAGCAATTTTCTTTGAACTAGTACTACTACCCTTCATTTATATACTTCCTTTCCCTGGACTCAACTACACGCTAATTACAATTAATTAATTGCAGATTGCAGGCACATGCCTGCTATATATTATGCGACCCCCCAAATTCCGATCACTTAAATTTATGATAAAATTCGTCCGACGAATTGAATGTCGTCGCTCAAAACGTCGACCGTATGTTGCTTCGAAATTCCACACTGGATCAAGGATGCATACGACAAGACTCGTTTACATTATCACACTAACTTATTGAATTTATTCGTTTCAACTGTTTCAAAGCTATTGTCAACAATGTAAACAAACTGAAAACAACTGATATATGCTTTATTCTTTATTGTTAGAAAATTCTTAAAATAAGATGATAGCCAGACTCAGTGTCGATAACATCCGACATTTCTTTGACTTGAAGTGAAAAAGCTATTTCTTCAAAAGCCTTTTGCATTTTTCCACGGTGGAATTTCCCTAAATCCCCTCCTAATTTGGCAGATGAACAGTCCGAGAAATCCGATGCAGCTTGAGCAAATGACATGGCACCACTCCAAATAATTTGCCGATATTCTTTGATTAGAGACAGTGCTTCTTCCCGACTCCTCGTGATTTTATCCTCTCGCCATGAACTTGGATTTCTGGAGTTTTGATGCTTCACGAGTAAATGACGACAAGTCACGGCAACAGGCTCTGGAATATTTTGAGGAGGTTCTGCTTTTCCGGTTGGAACTTCCCATTGACTTTCCTTTGTAAACATATTCAAGTAGTAGGCCCTGCCTGTATACGGATTACGCAAATTTGTTCATTATATTCATGCAATTATATATTATATACATGTTGAGAGTCTCATTAAGAACTTGAGACGTATATATAGCTTATATAGCTTATATACCTGTCGTTTGACTTCTTCTTTTTTCCCATCCCGAAGGAAATGTTACTTCTTCAGCACTGTCCATATGGTTACTCCTTCAGGAGAAGTCTTTACTGGTTATATATACTTGTAATTTTGAGAACTGTATACTAATTATTACTCATGTGCAAATATACACAACAATTTTATTGTGGTATCATCCATATAATACGGATTCTCCGTTCATATGCTAATCTCATCTCCCGCAGGATTTGCGATTCTGGAGATAATTCTTTTTGTAAATTCTCTCCGTTGTTTTACTTCTCATAATTATGGTGCATATATAGTTGGTATCCAAGAGCAATTTTGGTTGAGAATTTAGGACCCGAACTGTGTGACTGAGGATTTTCAATGAAAAAGAAATCTCGCAACGTTTGTTGTTTTTCTGTAATGAAAATTCCTTCATATATTCTTACAATTTTATTGAGACTAATTCTACAAAAATAACTGATATTAAAGCACTCATTTATAGTGTAATAAAACCTTTCATCGCATGATTTACATATATACGCGTACATGTCATTTCCATAATATGTAAATGTATTATATACATATATGTATAGTTTATAGTAGAAAAATGAAATATTATTGTATTAACGATAAGTATTTACGATATGTAGTACGTGCAATAGATAAAAGTTGTACAAGTTTAGTATTTTGTAAAGTATATATAGTTTGTATGTCCAGACCCTCAGGTCAAGTTCAAACTCACAGATCGTCTTATCAGCCTATTTCAGAGATAAATCTCAAATAGAGAAAAAATAATTCTGAAATCTGAAATAGTTTATCTCGTAAACATTTTTGTCATCCATTAAAATTATATAAAGCATATTTTTTGTATAGGAATGTTGAAAACGACATTTAATTTTCAGTAAAATACATATAAATGTGGCCGAGTCAATGGTAAATTTTCCACGTGTTCTCAAGTCTTAATTTTAAATTCTATATAGTTTCATTATTCATTATACGTGGAAATGCTACTGATTTGAGCCGAAAAACCAGTGATCATTTTTTCATTCAACTGAGAGACTGAGACACAAGAGGAAGGGGAATTGAGGCAACGGAAACATTTCAAGGTATGGATTTTTAATCGTCTTATTTTTATGTACTTATCATATTACGAAGAAAGCATTCGAACTGCATGTATCCCGACTCCCGAGTCACTAAATGTAAATATACACTCAATACTAGTCAATACCCAACCGGAAGGATTCAAGTAAAGAAAAACATTCCTGGTGACAATTAAGCTTTTACGCAGCAGCGGAATCGTTGCAAGTAAAATAAGTAAACGGTATAGCCACAAAAATATTGTTTATTCATGTTTATATAATTACAGGTAATCGAGGACAAAATGGAAAAATTGGTCTGTATTCAAGATTTTCAAGAGGCTGCATTCACACATCTCGATCAAAATGCTCTGGAGTACTATAGAAGCGGGGCCGATGAAGAGTTGACACTGAAAGACAATATTCAAGCGTTTGCAAGGTATATATTTAAACACTTTGTTGCAATGGAAAGGGCTAAATGAATTGACCCGATATTTTTATGAATAATGTAGATGGTTAATTCGACCTCGAGTGCTAAGGGACATTTCCATCCGTAGCATATCGACCACTGTTTTAGGAAAACCCGTATCTTTTCCCTTGGGAGTTTCTCCAGTAAGCACGACATTTTATTACAAATATTCGAATACACACGATAATCTTGATTACAAAACCATTATCGTTCTCATGTTTATTTCTCAGACTGCAATGCAACGAATGGCTCACCCAGATGGGGAAGTTGCTAATGCTAAAGGTAATTGACAATTGAATTTCCAGGGAATACATATTTCATTTCGACTTTCCAATCGATTTAACTACACAGTAATCAGTGATTACTAATCACAGTATATCTGAGTGAGTATCATAGTATCAGTATAGATCTGACTTCTTTTGCCTTGTGTATAATTTTTATGAATGCCACAAAAGCTGCTGCTGCAATGGGAACCATTTTTATACTGAGTACGATTTCAACAAGTTCTATAGAAGAAGTCGCAGCTGCTTGTCCACAAAGCCGGAAATGGTTTCAACTCTACATATACAAAGACAGGTATAGAGATGTAATTGCGAGAAATACATGCAGAAATTGAAAAGTTCTCTCTTAAATTATGAAATTGAAAATAAATGGTTGACTATAAAAATATATACTCATGAAATAATAAGGAATTCATCAGTGGAGATGATCAGGAGGGCAGAAGCAGCTGGATTTGAAGCTTTAGTTCTCACAGTAGATTCTCCGTATTTTGGAAATCGACGTTCCAATTTCCGCAATAAATTTAAACTCCCAAGTCATTTACGGTAAAATAATGTTTGATATGCAGACACAATCATGATAATCATAACAAGTTCAATTTCACAATTCTAATTATTTTTTGTTGACTCAAAATAGAATGGCAAATTTCCAGGCAGGAACAGAAGCTTCAGACGGTGTCGGGACATCAACTGGAGGCTCAGCTCTTAATGAGTATGTTGAAAAAAATCTGGATCAAAGTCTAACTTGGGACGATATTACTTGGCTAAAAAAGTAGGTTTCATTCACATTGTCATGTTATATATATATCTTCACATTTAAATTTTTGTGTTGAATCAAGATCTGTGCATGTAATGATAACTGAATTTCCTTCCCGTCAGAACAACTCGATTACCTGTAATTGTGAAAGGCATTTTATGTGCAGATGATGCTCATCTGGCCCTCCATTACGGTTGTGATGGGATATTTGTGAGTAATCACGGCGGCAGACAGCTGGACACTGTTTTGGCTACTGTGAGTTATTTTTCTTCCGAATTGTCATATCAAATGATGAACACACGATAAATTATAATCATTAACGATCCCCGCCCCCTTTCCCCCTGTTATAAACATGAATTATAGATAGATGCTCTACCGGAAATTGTGCGAGAAGTGAATGGGAAATGTGAATGCTATTTGGACGGGGGAGTTTCCAGTGGAGCAGACGTTTTTAAGGCCATCGCACTCGGAGCTAAAATGGTATTCAATGTCTAAAACTGAAGTTTTATTCCTTTTCAGTTTTGAGGATCTATAACAAGTGTAATTTTTATAGGTTTTTGCTGGGCGCCCACTACTCTGGGGACTAGCGATGGTTTGTTGTCCATATACAATTGTTTCATTTTCATTTGTATTATGAAGGATTTTGTTATTGTTTTGTAATTCCTTTCAGAGATTTCTCATACATTTATAGTTTGTATATTAATTTATTAAAAATAGGGTGGGGAAAAGGGAGCAAAGAAAGTGCTTGAGATTTTTAGAGATGAGCTGGATTTAACAATGTCACTTGCAGGTACATAAGTATATACCATAGGAAAACGTATTGTCAGCGGGTGTATAGTATATTTTATTGTTGAATATTTTGCTCTCAATACCTTTCATCTTGTGAATTCTTGTGTGTGCTATAGGAGTTTCCGACATTGACAAAATCACAATAGACTATGTACAGAGACGTTCCGCCCTCTAAAGTTCCTCTCTTTCTGAGTCATTTCAAGTCGAATCAAAACTGGACTACAAAAATTGCAATAAATGATAAAATCTATGTGGATCTAAATAATTATTTAATTAAATACGGATATTCCAATTCTTGTAAACACAAAAGGTGTTCTTGTGTTTACAATCTAAATGTGCTTTCACGAATTGACTATATCAAACAATAAAAGGTGAATAAAAAGGAAAAGATTTGCTGACGCTATTGACTTGTTTTTCAGTCAAATCTTAATCTATAAAGACTATAGATGTATAGTATTGGTCCACAATATTCATAATATTCATTCATATAAACATTTCCAGTATCGCCTATGAGAAAAAACTTTCAAATCGTCATGTAAGCATATTTATTTGCTCCATTTCTCAAAGCTTCACAACTGATAACATCATTCATCTAGATTTTAAATACATAGTACTTTACAACTGTTGTCATTTCTATAATGATTCCACACCTAAAATGTGGTCAACCAATTCAATGTTGATCCATATCAGATCCCATGGTACAAAAACGTTGCTTCCACTTCCTGTATTAAATATTAACCTGTTTCGGCAGTTTCTAGGAAATCAATATATTATATAGCTTTTGTATTACAAAATTTTGAAAATATTTTTATCTGATAAATACACTAAAACTCTTCTATTTCAAGCATTCATTCATTATTCTGGGCATTGGATATATCAGTTCTTGACCAGAGAATGAATTATTTGTATATGAATAGAATGAAATGGCTTTACTCACATACATAGATTGCTTGTGGATCAGGACGAGAGTGAAAGAGGAGAGAGAGCTAATATTTCTTTGGTTAAGGTTTCCTCTATATACTTGTACTGTAGCAGCACAAGGGGTAAATGATGAAGAAAGAGAAAGAGAAAAAATTCCAAGTTTAACGAAATTCTATAATGTTTAATGTGTAAGCGCAAGTACACGCTACACAACACACACAAACTTACACACACACACTCGTGTACACTGAAGACAATCAAGGAAACGAAATGTACTTGCATGCCTAAAGAACACCATGGTGTGTGTACATATACTGTACATGGGACCATTTGCCTATAAATAGCTTCTGTACGAACGACACTTCCTTATTTATTTCCCAGTTCTTCTTCTTTTTCCACTCTCACAACTTTAGCTTCCAAAAGACTTCATCAAGTCATCTCATTTCACTCGAGTTTCTTCCGCACTCACCCAAACTCGAATTCCAGCTTCTGCATCTATTTTGTTTACTTTTCATTTCCCATATATATATATATAGAACCTACTTTCTGAGTAGTGCAGTGTACTCAATTATATATACCTACATACAATCATTTGATATTCCGGATTCTCACTCACTATATAGCAAATACCTTATATTTTTTTCGAAAGACATTATATAGCCACAACCAAACCACAAACACAAAATGCGGATTTTGGCTTGCTTTGGTCTCCTTCTCGTCACAATTTTATCATTGTTCTACTCGGGTACGTTTTTACTTAATTTTTTCATTTAAAATTCCTCTTTCCATTTTATATAACTCTCATTATGCTACAGAGAAAGCGACTGTAATGGATTGTGAGTCAAATGACACGCAACGCACAACAATTGTTGAAAGACTTTTCAATCTAAATGAAAAACAAAAGAAATTTATTGTCCAGCTTCAATTACTTTTATTCTCTCTGGCTGATACCCTGTTAGGTCACGAACGATGAACGCACGTGGCATTTACAAAGCTTGAACTATATATATAGGCCTAAAATAGGATTGAGGAGAAAAAGTCTACCGAGTATCTTGATGTATATGTATATACTGTAGAAGTCATAAGAACGTTCATTGGCACAAAGAATGAAATGCATTAGTGCAGATTGACCTTTAATGTCCATATAGCAGAATATTTAGAAATTATATGCTCATGAATATTTTGGCACAGTGTCCATGTAGAATGTAAGAAAAAATTTTTTTCCAAGTTTTGTTTATCTATAGTGAATTTTGTAAAAAAAAAAAAAGCGAGAATATGCTGAAATATTCTACAGTGACAATTTTTTTGTTTATTTCTTGTTGGTATTTGTATAGCCGAGGGATCTGCTTACCTGAGTCATTGTGGTCGATATGGACATGATCATAATGCTTGTGCAAGGTACTGTAAACTTCGACCCTGCCCAAGAAATGGACTCTATCAGGGTGTTCGAGCTGAGTCAGGAACTTGTACCTTCGGCTCCTGCATCTGCCATTACAATACAGCACACAGAAATTTCCGAAGTTGCTAAAATATGATAATCTCACATGACTAAGTTACTTAACTATATTTACTTAAAATAATGTGTAAACACATTCTCATTTGTGTAAGATCTAATTCAATTTTTTTTTACCCACCATACTTTTTACTATGTAATATATATATATACTACACTCTTTGACAAAGAGTCTTTGTATTGACAAAAGTTATTACCCATAAACCATAATACACATATTATATACTTAGAATAATATGTAATTTTGATATTTATGATTGGCATACAAATGAAAAAATAGAGTAGAATCTTTGAAGTACTTTGAACTTTGGACAATTCGTGATGAAAATTGCCATTTGTCATTTGCCGTTTTATTAGCATTACAAATTACAAATCCTACATGTTTGTACAAAGCAACTTTCAGTTGTTCGCTGTAATGATTAAATCTATAATATCCAATAAGCAATATATAAGGCATGTGTAATTATTATTAGTCCTTATTTAAATACTTATTATATTGTTTACGTTTTAGTAAAAGAATTCAAAGACTTAAACTTGATAATACTACCCTATAATTATTCTATAAATGATAAATGTGTAATAGATATGTAGTTACTAGCTAATTTAAAACGGCGTAAACTGCCAAAAATTGGTGACTATACATTTATACATGTAATTTTATTGTATACATATACAAAACGAAATATTTACTTGTGCAACAAAGAATGATTCTTCTAATTAATACAAAATTATCATTTGAATTGAAATATTTAATATCAAATATTATATATATAGATCGATGATCGATAGACTCTTGATTACTCATAGTCCAGTCACACACACACGCACACAAGTAAACAGACAAATGTCAACGAACTGCCCAGCTATTTTAGTTGTAACATATTTATATGTACATGCAAGTGAAGTCTAGTGTTCTAATTTTTAGTCAAAGATTGCAACATGGTAATACAAAAATGTACTCAAGTTGTTGTAAATATTATAGATACACATAAGATGAATAAAATATAAGGATTTTTTGTTTACATAATATTCACGTTATTTGGAAGAAGATATAATTATTCCACACAGTTACTCATTCATCAGTGCTCACTGCTCATATAATTCTTGATAATGCTAAAGCGCAAGAGCTCTGCAGAGGCTCCGTTGATCTGATATAAAAAAACATAAAATACTCTAATATATATCACTATCTAAAAAAGGAAGACGGATTGCAATAATAAATTACTTCCTTCATGTGTCGATATTTATTTATAAATGCGAGTGTACATATATGATGTCAACTATAGCTACTTGAGACTTTGGAGATTTTCGTATTTTTTGCTTTTAATATATTTCAATATTTCAAACTTCAAACTGACGAACTTTCTTTTTTTAACATATAGCAGCATAAATAGGCACTTACTTGCGTACAATGTACTAACATGATATGTATGTATATAAGGGAATGTAAAAATTTCCAGAAGAGAATTAATTTCAGAATTTTAAATCATAAAATTCAAAGACAGAGATAGAACTTGTGAAAATAACTACAGATATATATATAAAAAGTAAGAAAAAACCTTCTTCCCGTCTTCCTATCAAAAAGTCCTTATCAAATATTAAGAAGGGTTCAAAAGGTTGACATTTTTCTGTGTGAGCACGTATTTCCGCTATTATAATTAAATAGTGCCTACATTGTCAATTTTCAGTAATCTACTTACTTATATATAATACTTACTATAGCTGTGTTAAACTGTTAAGATTTAAAGTTTTTTCAGTACGACGTTCGTCCTATTGAGATTTCATATTTAATCACATTTATTGTGTGTCTTTTTAAAGTCTACAAAATGAAAGCTATACAGAAATGCTCGTAGATACTCACTTCTATACGCGTGTAATATGTAATTTGCTTTGTCAACTAGTAATCCAAAAGCAATAAGGGTAAAAATTTACACACACGAATCAGTTCTGTTGAGATGCTCTGATATTACCCATATGAAAAAAAATAAAATGTGTGGAATGGGGAACACTGAGAATGTGCATTCGCGGACTGAATTCAAAGGCTCTAATTTGCATATTGCATCAACTCAAGTTGAGTTATATACTCAACCTTTCAACATTTTTTCCATCCGGTAAATACATTCCGTCTTCGGTCGGTGTTCGCTATTTGAAATATTAGCTGTGCTATAATTATTCATTTGTACTATAGGACTTGTGTGACGTTTAGTATTTGTAGGCCATTGATTGATCTGTGAAGAGGCACAATAAAAAGCCGAATCATGGCAACTGAAATAACGGAACAGATATTAGCAACTTTGGCTAATTTAAAGTTAACAGGTGATGAAGCAAAAGTAAATAGTCTTGAATTAGTCGGTGTCGTGTCGGATGATCATCAGAAAATTGTTGGAGCAATGAAGAGTTTACAGAGTTTGGGGGAATTGATTGAAGCCCAACAAGTTTCTACAACTAAATGGGAATTAACAGCTGAAGGTAAACATAATATCATTATGATATTCATTGCATCTCTGTCTGTATTTGCATTCTTACTTTTATGGTATACACATTGGTACATCAAATATAACAATGATTTTTAACTTTACATCTATAGGGAAATCCATTGTGGAAAATGGTAGTCACGAGGCTCTCGTATTTGCTGCTGTTCCCCCAGGGGAAGGAATACTTCAACCGGAGCTTATGAAAGTAACTGGTTCAAATGGGAAAATCGGTATGAGTAAAGCAATGCAGGCTGGATGGTTGAAAATTCAAAAGGACGGCGGTGTCGCTAAAGTTATTCGTATTGTGGATTCCATTGAAGACACAGTAAGAATAATGACTTTTATTGTTGTTCTGTAATTTAAATATGAAAATATTGAATATTATACATGTCATGTATGATGATGTTCTCCTGTTTGTTTTTCATGATATATATCATAGGTAAAACAAAATCTACAAAAATTAGCCGATGGAAATGCATCTGTAGAAGCTAATGTCATAACAGACTACAAAAAAAGAAAACTCATGCAGCAAGTGAATGTGACAAGCTATGATATCAAAAAAGGTAGTCAATTTACTATAAAAATTGAGAAGCCAGAAACAGAACTCACACCTGAATTAATGGCATCCGGAGCTTGGAAAACTAAAAAGTTTAAGGCTTACAATTTCAATGCTCTTGGAACTGTGCCGCATAGTGGTCACTTGCATCCCTTGTTGAAGGTACAATTTTTAATTATTAATTAGTCCAATGAGGAATGATTTTATGGTAGGTATATTACTTGAAAATTTGATTATTAAAATAATTGTTTTTGTACATGAATTTAGGTGAGAACAGAATTCCGTCAAATATTCTTAGAAATGGGCTTCACTGAGATGCCCACAAATAAATTTATTGAGAGTTCCTTCTGGAATTTTGATGCCCTATTCCAACCTCAACAACATCCGGCAAGAGATGCTCATGATACCTTTTTCTTGACGAGACCACAAAAATGTACTTCAATACCTAAAGACTATATGGAAAAGGTCAAGTTGGTTCACTCGGCTGGTGCTTACGGATCACAAGGTTACAAGTATAATTGGAAAATTGAAGAAGCGGAAAAGAATCTTATGCGGACCCACACAACAGCTGTCAGTGCTAGAATGCTGTATCAAGTTGGTAAGTTGTAAAGAAAAACAAGCCCATAAAAATAGAATAAATCAGTATTATATAATGAGTATGTACACTTCTATTCCTTCATAATTACAATACAACACAAAGTAAGTTGATTTGAAATGAATTTAATGTTTTATTTCCAATAAATACAGCCCAAAAGAAACCATTTGAACCCGTCAAGCTTTTCTCTATTGATCGAGTATTCCGTAATGAAACATTGGATGCAACACATTTAGCAGAATTTCATCAAGTAGAAGGAGTTATAGCAGATCGGGAAATTACTTTGGGTCATTTACTTGGTACCATTAAACAGTTCTTTAGTCGGATGGGGATTGAGCAAGTACGATTTAAACCAGCGTACAATCCGTACACAGAACCTTCCATGGAAATTTTTGCATACCATCCTGGACTTAAAAAATGGGTTGAAGTAGGAAATTCGGGAATGTTCCGACCAGAAATGCTTCTCCCCATGGGTCTACCTGAAGATGTCCGTGTCATTGCTTGGGGTTTATCTTTGGAAAGACCCACAATGATTCGTTGTGGAATTGATAATATTCGAGACTTGGTTGGACCTCGTGTGGATCTCCAAATGGTTTACAATGATCCATTATGTCGGCTGGATAAACATAATCAATAATACTGTAGTATAATCATAATTTTTAATACAATAATATTCTTACACTCGTATATTTTATTGAGATTTCAACTGTAACCTATAAAATGCCTAAACGTTTCCTTGAATGTGTAAGTGCTATATATAAGAAGAAGACAGGAATTTACCAATAAATTATTCTGATTGGTACTTATATGTGTCTTCGAATGAGTATGTAACACATATGGAATCTATACATTTAATACAAGTTTTAAACCGCTCATAATCGCATAAATATGTAATTATCTGATAATTATTATCATAATTATATGTAAGCTGTTTGTTTTCCTTGTATAGTATTACCTGATTAATATTTATTAAATTGGAATAAATTCATATGTACTTGTACCTAGTAATCAAAATAATAGTGC